>OOFC01042897.1:0-13157 GCA_900323345.1 Pseudochromis fuscus
GGGTCAATATTGGATTAATTCAACCCAGAAAAATGTTATCTACAGGGTCCTCTGAAACGGACAGAGGGTTTATGGATATGTACTCTAAGACCGAAGGCTTAACAAATGTTAGTGTCAAAAATAAGTGGTCAAATGAGGATAAAGTTAACGTGAGTGTTTCTATCCAAAAGTTTACTCAAACCTGGTAGTTGTTACCCAACTTGGGTAAAAACAACAGAATGTTGAGTAAAAACTACAAATCTTGGGTAAAAATGATACAATGTTGAGTAAAAACAATCCAATCTGTTGGGTCAAATTAACCCAGCATATAGTTAGTCCTATATTGACCCAGTTCTAGGTTACGACAACCCACCATTTCTTAGTGTGCACTGAAAGATGCCCTTTCTTTAATGGCATGCAGTTAAATGTACCAGTAAATCCAGCGACAGCCATTTTGCATCCCCCTCCCCCTTCTCCCCAATTCAGGGATGCAAAATGGCTATCTGCGGGGTCCTGTGAAGCGGACTGAGGATCTATGGAGATGTAAAAGAGTGAAGTCTTAACAATCCTTAGTGTCAAAAATAAGTGATCATATGAGGATAAAGTTAGCCTGAGTGTGTGATGCTGATACCTCTCCACTCAGCCAGTCCTCTATGCTGCTCCTGCTCCTCCTGGATCTCCCTCTTTGACCGCAGCACCTCCTCCTCATAGTCCCTAATAGTTCTCTCAAAGAGGCTGAATATCTCATCAGCAGCTGCCTTGAGTCGCTCACTGACCAGAGCTTTAAGTTCTTCTGTTTTGGACATGTCTGCAGGTGATGGAGGACCTCCTGACCGTAGAAACGCTGCCGGTAGGTTGCCAGATATCGCGAGAGAAACAGATACTCTCACTCACCCTCGCTTTACATATCAAACTAACTAGGGTAAATTTGATTTCTGCTATTATTACACCTGCCTCTATTTCCCAATAGAGTCTCTTAAACAGAAAGAAGGAGCATAAACTGAATGTGGGGAATGAAATGGAAAGACCTCTAAATGCACGGACATGGCAACACAGGCTAGTGAGGCACACAATGGAGCGGGTCCTTCTGCATGATGGAGCTTTGCTGCCACCTACTGGTCACAGAACAACACAGTCTACCCTGACCTGAAGAAGGATGAGCCTCTGTCCAGTTTATATCAGATTATGTGGATAAACACCAAGTAGTTTTATGTATAACGGGGGAAGTTTGAAATACTCCAATAGAAATAAATTCAGGGCCTGCCTCTCTGTCTGTGGTTAGAGTTAGTTAACCAGATTTGTATTTGCAGTAGCTGACAAGGAGATGGCAGCAGATATCCTGGTAAAACCATCTGGAGTCTGTTAGACCTTAAAGAACAGATCAATAAATTAGCTTTACTCCTCCCAGTGCTTGCATTATTATGAAGGATATTTGCTTCAGTTAGAGCTGCATCCACACACTGTGATCTGTAAGATTTACAATGCTAAATCAATCAAAAACAAAGATAGGTGACCATCATGGACTTTGTTAAAAATGTGTTGTATGTACCCTGAACAGAAATTTTCTTTAACAAAACTCACACTGGATCATTTGTCTTCATTCTTGTGTCATTTTAATGATATTCCTGTCACTTAGAATATACAGCTGTAATGCTGTTGTACCCTAATATAAATTCCTAATGAAAAAACTGAACAAATTATTATTGTTTTAGTTCATTTTAAATTGCATAGGCTTTTTTGAACTGCTATTCTATTCTGATATTTTCTTTCTATCTGTCCCTCTGTGTCCCTGTCAGGCTTTTTGAAAAATACCAGGAATGCCATTCATGGACAGTCTGTTTAGACGTGAGGATTAAGGTTCAGTGTTTGGTATGGTCAGACAATAACATACCGTTGGGGGGCCGGCACACAGCAGAACAGAGACCAGGACAGCCAACATGTAAACTTTATATGCCAGTGTAACAGATCCTTTCACACCAGCTCAGTGTGCACACATTTCTATCTACTCCTGAGCTGAAATTAAAATGCATTTTAATGCCACAGAGCTTTAGCATTCAGCATGTGCTTACCAAATGTACAATATATAATTAGTAAATTAAGGCTTTTAAAAATGAACAGGGCTATGTGTGAATACATGTAATGTGTACATATACTTTGAGTTTACACTGTACAGCATAGTGCAGTAAAAACACTGACGAACAACTAAAAACCTTTTTTTACTTTCTACACTACAGTAATAAGAGCAACAAGACCACACTGCTTGTACATTGTAATAAACTTAAGAAGGAAAGTGTGCTGGTGTCATGTATGGTGTTTTATTATCATCATTTATCTTCCTCACTCTGCACTTTAGGTAATCCTGGATCATACCCAGATGGTGTGGCCTCTGTGGACAGGCAGCCTATTTATTTTTTTCCAGTTCAGTTCAGGAGTTCAATTCATATCAGAGCTCTCAGAATTATTCCTCCTACAATCGAGGTTGACACACTCGTGAACTGTGATAAGAATTAATAATATGATATAATTACATTTCCCAAATAGTGAACACTGACTTCATAGAAATGCTTTCTATAGATTAAATTTCTTTCTTTTTAACCACAGGACACACTGCAGATCTTGTTGTTTTGCTTTTGAACATTAAAAAGATAAATATTTTCTTTGAAGTTACCAGATATACTTTAAATCTAATTTGTGGCTTTGACTTTCAGGCAACACTTGTGTATTTGAAACATGATAATGAGAATTTCTTGCAGGGCTGTGACGTCACTGCTGCTAAAACATCGTTATGAAGCTCTATAGGAGGTGTAGGTCACGAGGATTAATGGAGGAGTCTACACCACACATTGTCTGTGAACAACCATGATGGATTTTTCAAGGGGCTACATCTCTGCGAGAGATGAGAGTCACAGTCAGTAAACACATTCATTGCATATCAATGCAATTTGACCCACTGACTCCTTCAGTCGCACAGGTCTCTGTTATGTTTTCATGTTTGCTTTGTTACAGGTCCTGGATGTTTTCCTGTCTTACCACAATTTTTTATTCTTATTTCTTGTAAAAAAAAAAAAAAAAAAGAGGAAAAGACAGAAACAGGGAAGTGGTTGTTGTGTGGTAGACTCATTTATCAAAGTACCTGAATATGGCTAAGTTGACCTTTCACTCACTTCCTAGATATTAATGACTAAACTTTTTAATGTGCACTCTACTAAGTAGAGAGGTTTCAGTGTTACAAAGTATGGATTGTTACAGATGGAACAACACAGGGAAAAACATAACTTTTCATATTTACCATCATATATCATATCCAACGAAAAAAGGTGACTAAAGTGATGGGACTTCAAGATTCATCAAGTGAAGTCTGAACTCACCAAAATCAAAGTTCAGCTCATGTAACATGAGCCTAAACTCTTACAATATTAAATTAACAATTTTCATCAACCAGCCCATGTGTTTTCTGCATCCAAAATAATTAGACATAAATAGAATAAATAGACATTTTCATGAGTTTTACACAGTAATTACAAAGGATTATATGACATATTTCCCTGAAAATCTTGTCCATGTGGAATCACAACAAAATGCGTGTTTATTGTTTGTAGGCCACGTGTGTTTTATAGTTGTTCTTACTTTAAATATTGAAGAGATCAGGCTCTATAGGCTTTATAGTTATGGGAAACAACCGTAATAATTTTACTACTCCAACAAAGTGCTGCAAAATGTAATAAAAATAAGTTGACATAACACGTAAATATTACTGATTAAAAAAACGCATCAGAGTGGTACTGAGGTTTTTCTTTCAAAGCCTTTATTAAAGGGATAACGGAGTGAACAGAGAAACTCTTTGAGACAGGATGGTCCTCCTAGGATGAGAGGCACCTGGCTGCAGATCTCCACTGTCAGGTCGCTTCCGGTGCAGGCTCCACTGTCAGGACACCTCCATTTAAAACGTCCATTGCGATAGGTGGCGATAACGCACCTGATGTTTGTTCACTAACCACCAAGTAAATTAAAAGAAGAAGATGATGGCATTTAACGGGAGTGATCGTCTTTGTTGTTAATGCTTGCGGTGAGTTGCTGATTGTTATTATCAACAGCAAGTGAAAATGCATAGTTTCTTGTGTTCTTCGTCAGTATAGGTGTTATAAATGCAGAGAAATTATTAATGATGCAGTTACTGGATACAGGTCACTTTTAAAAGTAGATGTAAACAAGTCAGAATTTGGCAAAAAGACCTGCAGTATAAATGAGGATGATAAATGTATGTAGAAATTACTTTTTCCACATTAGAACTGTGAGCAAAGATAATCTAGGTTGTATGAATTCATTTGAAATAAAGTGCATGTAATTCAAACACATAACACATTTTATACAGTAATAATAATGATGATGATAAATTTATTTATAAAGCGCTTTCAATCAAAGTGCTGTACAAAAGATAAAAATCACATAAAAACATAAGAAATCCAGATATAAAAAAACATAGTAAAAGCAATAAAAGAACAATAAAACAGACCATTTAAGACTCATTTGGAAAGCCTGCAGCAGAACACTGCACAATGCTGCAGTTTGTTTCACTGCATTTCTAAACCATGCCTGCCATCAAGGCAGCTCCACCTAAAAAGTGAAGGTAATGTCATTGCTTTTTTAAATTAAAGGTACACACACATGCACACAGTTGTGTCATGTGACTTGTTTGTCAGTGTCTAATCCAAACAGTTTCTTGACTTGCTTTTAGATAAGAAGATCTGCTGCTGCAATTTGAATGGTTGGGATGGGGGACATTTTCACTGTCCTATTTGTGACAACACAATTACAAGAAAAACCTAATACATCACAAACAACAAACACATGCACAGCTTTTAGAGAAGCAACTACAGAGAGGATGTGAGTCCCATCATTTAAAAGACACCACAATGGATAAATTTGGACAAGCAGTATTTAGTTTAAACTAAGTTAAAGAGAAATTCTGTATTTCACAGTGTTCATTTGAAATATAATGCTTATGGTGCCTGATAATGATTTCTTTAACCTCAGGACCTCCAGCACTTGATATACCTACACAGCATCATCCTGCAGTAGCTGCAACACCCCTGCAGCAACAAGGGCTCCCCACCGACCCAAACACAGGGAGGTAGTAGGTTTGAAAAGTCAGAATGAAATAGTTTTGCCAATCACATTTATATTTTAATTATATATTTTAATTCCTTTTAATAGACAGTGATACCTGTGGACCACATTGTGAAACAATCATAAAAATTGAGGACCCTCAATCTTCATCCTGCCCAAGAGCAGCTGGTATGTATTCTTCATGGAAAAAAAGAGCTGTGTAATATTTTAGAGACACGTGCTTCTCATCTTGAAGCCCTACCACCCAGGTTCCTATATAATCATTTTAAATGTACTTGTTTTGAATGTGATGTTTCATGTGGAACAGCTTTCTTTTTCTTCCTTCTACAGTCAGCTTAAATACTGACACTGACAACCCAGGATCTGAGCTCATTGTAAAAACAGGAAACCGTTGTCTGACCTGCGATGACTTCTGAGGGGTTGGACTGAAGAACAAAATGGAAGTTTACATTTAATACCATATAATCGTGAGCTAATTATGTTTGACGTCCATTTTTGTGGCTGACCTCTATGCTGTAGCAAACTGGCGACCACCATCATCATGCAATCCTCTCGCAAGCTTACCTGTAAGTGTAACATGCTGTACTGGTTTTTATTCAAAATATATTTCTTGTGTTGTGTTGTCTTTGTTGTTGTATTAGAATAATGCTCCAATCAGAGAGGCCATTGTCATTCCTGTGTGGAAACCAGGGCATTTCCTGCTCTCTGGAAGTGATGCTTACTGTGACATCAAGAAAATTTGTATCAAATGTTAACAAAAGTATCTTTGTTTTCTATTCGAAAGTACTTGTTGTGTTGGAGTATATTTATATAGCGCTTTCATGACCTAAGCTAGGTCCCAAAGCACTTTACAAGGCAACTCATTCACCCATTCACACACACACTCACACACCAATGGCTACAGAGCTGCCATGCAAGGCGCTAGCCACCATTGGGAGCAACTTAGGGTTCAGCGTCTTGCCCAAGGACACTTCGACATGTGGACAGGAGGAGGCGGGGATCAAGCCCATGACCTTATGCTTCACAGGCGACCTACCACCAGAGCCACAGCCGCCACATTGTACTGTCACAATGTCAAGTTCAAATGTCAGTAACTGCAGTTCTAGGTTTTTAAAACGAACACAGAGAGAAACAGCCTTTCTCAACTTCAGTTGTGCTTAAGCACCATTTGGATTTGGTAATCAGGAGATGAGGGAACTACTAAGGTCACTTGCAAAAACATTTTGTGTGTTTTTTGGAGTTCATGTTTTAAGGAGTTCTACTGTTGGTTTTTAACTGGATCATGTTCTGATCTGTGTGAAAGCCTTTTTATGGTGCAACATAAGTATAAAGGTAATTTTGTGTTTTCATTTGAGTTTTTCTTGTTTCAGGTTGGAAACCAACATTTGTATTTCACTTGTTTTTCAACAATCTTTATTTCAAATTGTACTTGAACTGTGGACTTTAAAGAATATGCCATTCATGAGTTAAGGTCACACCTGCTGTCTCTAAAAAATAAACAGTGTCTACATAATGCACGACTGGATTGATTAACATTTGTTGAGCTGACTAATGGGATTGTTTTTTTTTCTCTCTTTTTTTGGAGGTTATGCTTGAACATTACAACTGATCTTTGTACTTATCTATATATTTTCAGGAAGAAGAGCAGCAGGCTGAAGTCTCAGTCAGACCTGCTGCTGGTAACACACCAGTGGAAAGGAAAGGCTGTTTTCACAGCATCTATTGGTCACATACTGGTGGAGCAGCACTTATGGTACAGAAAGACAATTTTTTTTTCATATTTTTCTTTTCTACAGGACTTGGTTGAAGTGTGTATTCTGCATGATTGCAGTCATGCAGCAGAGTGGGTTGAGGCCAATAAGGAACTCTTCTCTTCCAGAGTGGACCTGCCTGATGTTCTGTGTATGGGGGAGGAGGAACAGGCTGAGGCTGCTGTACAGTACAGAAGACTGTGGGAAGAAGACATCGATGAGGAAGAAAAGGAAGCATTTGTGGAGGTCTTCAAATTCATATTCCACAACACTGAGGACATGTGGAAATTCTGTGAGACCGTAATTGATCAAAAAAATGATTTGGCATATTATCAATGCCATACAGACAAATGACTAAGGGTAACAAAACGTTTGATCATGTTGTGACTGAGATGTTTTGTTTTCTCATTGAGCACTTAATTCACTCAGACTGCATTGTAGATCTCAAGAGTTTGGTTAGTACTGGGATTTAGCATTTAGTTAGTATTTAGGTGTACCAGCAGCACAAGAACTACATAGCATAGACATAAAACCAAAAATGAAATTTAGGTTGGCTAAGAATAAGAATACAAGACAATACAGGAGAAAATAAAATGAAAAATATATAGAAAAAGAGCATTGCAATACAGCCAGAGTTAAATGATAGGGAAGTGGCAGCAAATAACAATATGTAGTAACCTACACAACAAAAAAAAAATGTTTAAGCCTATGACAGATTATGAGATGGAGTCATTATGAGTAATTACAAAAAAAAATGCTGAACTGCAATGTTATGCTTGCTGCACAGTTTTTTTTATAGATCATCTATTTAGTCTGCATCACTTTTTATAGATCCAGGGGCTTAATAGTAGAGAAGTTATCACCCACTGTTTGTTTTCCGTAATGACCTAGTAAAATTAGGCAGAACAGTGTATATTACACTCCGTATATGGCAATCATTATTGAGAAGTGTTTTGAAAAGAACAAATGCTATTTCTCCGGTTGTCCGAATAAAAAGGATTATAAATTCTCGATATCACGTGCAAGATACGGTTACGGGCCGAATATAAATGTATGCGTCACAAAACTCATGGCGGGCTCATGCGCATCATAAAAGGAAAAAACAGAACAAAACCGACAAAATAAATACAAGTAGCACGAAAATCCATCGAAAGTGCCTACACGATTTTATTTTGTAATGCATTCCGTGCATTTCCTGTCCTGACAGCGGAACCTACATGCTTTTATTTTGTAATGCATCCCGTGCATTTCCTGTGGAGGAGCAGCCAGGTACTCTTGTCCAGGTACGGATGTCCACGTACTGAAAATCATGTTTCAGGTTATAATCAATTAAACTAGTGGATTTATTACAGTTTTTTTCGATTGCTAAAACACAAAAAGCAAAAATGAGGCTGTCTCTCTGTCTCCTCTGGTCTCCCTCCTCCCTTTGCCTTGGTGGCTGCAGCACACCTGTGTGCCGTTACCACTCAGGGAGGAGGAGAGTATATAGGGTTGCAGGTGAGAGGAGCAGAGAGCTGAGCAGCCAGAGCCACACACTCCTGGACAGTGTGTGAGTAGGTTTTGTGGTTTTGGTTAACCTTCTCTTTTAATTAATTCCCAACTTTTTGTTGTACTTTTGTATTTGTTCCCCATGCATGTGATAGACTGCTGGGTTTTGTTATTTTAGTTTGGCGTGCGTTTCTTTATTAGCTAGTTCTTTTGGTTAGGTAGTTTAGTTGGGGGTGGTGGCTGGTCCGAGGGCCCATTGCGTGGCTCGCCACGTCCACCACCCCTCTTCTGTTCTTTTTGGCCGGCACCCACAGCCTCTTTTCTTTCATTGTTTGTGTTTTGATTTATAATAAAGTTTGGGAAATCTTAGTTAAGCTTAACCTCCTGTGTTGTGTCCTCTTTTTATGTGTTATTGGCCTCTTTTGTTCGAGCCTTAGTTGCTTTTTGTTAAGAGGCCGTAACATATATGGGGGCTCGTCCAAAAACTATTCACATTTTTTTGTGATACTTTTTTTTTGTTTGTAGGCTTTTCTTTAACATTCTTAAGTACTGGTAATTTTGCTTGGTTTTCCTTATCAGTATTTAGTTTGTTTCGGTGCTCTGGTAAACAGTATCATTTCGGTAGTTTCGGTTTTTGTGCTCCATGTTAATTGGTGTTGGTTCTTAAATGGAGATTTGTTTTACCGCAGCAACTTTTTGATACTTTATTTGTTTACCTTTTGAAGCACATTTTTGCCTACTTATGAGTATCCTTGTTGCATTGTGTTTTGTTACTTTTTGCTTATTAGAACTCTTCTTTACACTCTGATGTCAAATTCACATCACCTTGTTGTCGAAACACAACACACAATTTTTCAGGTTTGCACGCACTTCTCACATAAAATCTCAAAGCATCAATCCACAAGAAAACAAATATTGAAATCTCTAAACTTTTGGGTCTGGTGAGCAATTTGCAATCAAAGACTGCAGCCAGGTCCCACTGATTCAATCCATGGAGGAGGCTTGTGGAGATGTGGGCTTTGAGGCCTGTCAGGGCTTCATGCAGCACTCTGGGCGGTTCTTCCAGTGGTGTTTGGACCAGGAGGACATCGCCTTGCGATGTTGATGAGGCCCTCTGACCAGACAGAAACCGGAGGCATGATGCCCCATGATGCTTATGCTTGAATGAGGGGGTGGGGGGCAAACATTTAAAAATAAATAAATTTATATAAAATTAAAAATAAACAAATAAATTTTGTCTGAACGTTTGTCTATGAGAGAAATGGGCATTGTCATTGATTCAGTGTGCTCCATTTCTACAATTGTGTTTTTCAATTTTGCTCTTCAGTCTTCTGTACATGATGGAGCACAGGAGTAACAACTCATCTCCACACAAGACCGTCACGTCATCCTCTCTCTTCTGTTATTTTGATAAACTATGTAGCCTCCACATTCACGGTCGTCCTCCTTAGCTCCACCTCACCCGAACCTGTTGACTTTGTAACTCCCTCCCATGGTGGAGCCTCTCTGTGATTCGCCCACATAAACCGCTACTTCCGGTCTGAGAATACGGTTAAACAGGTTGTTGTTTTGTTTCTGTGATTTAGTGATTTTCGTTTATGTTCTACAAACTGTAAAACCAAAATCAAACCATTTTCAATTTTTCACTCATTCCATTTAAACAGTTAAACGGATAATCCCTCATATTTCATTTTTATTTTTTTCAATGTAAAACGAAAATCTACAGAGCCCCCCAGGGGACAAATTTTCTCGGGATTCCGACTTAGTTCCTTGGGATCCCGTGATGCTTTCTCGGAATTCCGTGTTAATAAGTCGGGATCCCGAGTTTGTTAAAGTCGGGATCCTGTGAAAGTGTTTTGTTAGCAATGCTGCTATGCTAATAATTTGTTTACTTCCGGTACTTTCAACTTACAACTGCAATCCTCCGGACAGCTACACAGGTCCTGTTGGATGTACGCTAAATGCAGAGAAAATGGATTGCGTGTCATCCTCTTTCCTTAACACATGTTATGTCCTCATATGATAATCCACTCTCAAAATCAAACTCTGTAAAGCTTTCCCATCTTTTCCACTGTGCGACCTCTATTTTGAACTGACCCGGAAGTACCAGGAGGCAGGAGGCGGGTACATCCTGGACAGGTTGCCAGCCTATCGCAGGGCTAACACAGAGATGAAAACATTCACACTCCCCTCACACCTATATTTATAATACATGTAAACAATATATGTAAGGATACGTAATACAAAACCCAAAAGCAGTGAAGTTGGCACGTTGTGTAAATCATAAATAAATACAGAATACATTGATTAGCAAATCCCTTTCTACCTATATTGAATTGAATACACTGCAAAGACAAGATACTTAATGTTCGAACTAGTAAACTTTATTTTTTGCAAATATTAGCTTATTTGAAATTTGATGCCTGCAACATGTTTCAAAGAAGCTGGCACAAGTGGCAAAAAAGACCGAGAAAGTTGAGGAATGCTCATCAAACACTTATTAGGAACATCCGTCAGGTGAACAGGCTAATTGGGAACAGGTGGATGCCATTAGTGGGTATAAAAGCAGCTTCCCTGAAATGCTCAGTCATTCACAAACAAGGATGGGGCAAGGGTCACCACTTTGTGAACAAATGCATGAGCAAATTCTCGAACAGTTTAAGAACAACATTTCTCAACAAGCTATGGCAAGGAATTTAGGGATTTCATCATCTATGGTCCGTAATATCATTAAAAGGTTCAGAGAATCTGGAGAAATCACTGCAGAACGGCCGAAAACCAACATTGAATGCCCGTGACCTTCGATCCCTCAGGTGGTACAGCATCAAAAACTGACATCACTGTGTAAAGGATATCACCACACGGGCTCAGGAACACTTCAGAAAACCATTGTCAGTAACTACAGTTTGTCGCCACAGACAAGACCCCGGACTGTCAAACAACTTAAGCTGTACATCAAACAAGAATGGGAAAGAATTCCACCTGAAAAGCTTTATCAATCAGTCTCCTCAGTTCCCAAACGTTTACCTAGTGTTGTTAAAAGGAAAGGTGATGTAACACAGTGGTAAAAATGCCCCCTGTGCCAACTTCTTTGCAATGTGTTGCTGCCATTAAATTCTAGGACAATGATTATTTGCAAAAAAAGTACAGTTTCTCAGTTTGAACATTGAGTAATTGAGTATCTTGTATTTGCAGTGTATTCAATTGAATAGAAGTTAAAAAGGATTTGCAAATCATTGTATTCTGTTTTTATTTACGATTTACACAATGTGCCAACCGTGCAGACTTGCTTGAAATAACAAGAAGAGCAATGGCATCTGTTAGAAATCCTGCCCCATGGACTCAGGATCAGGTGCAAACCTTTCTGTCATTAGTCGCCGATAAGAAAATTCAGCAGGAGCTGGACGGCGCGGTCAGAAACGAAAGAATCGCATAAAAGATGACATCATGAATGACGGCCAGCTACACCGGAGGAAGGACTATCCTCAGCGATGTAAATGCAACCAAGGGGAGCCAATCCAGAGCAATCCGAGGCGAAGCGAGTAGGTACCAGTGTAAATGCGCCATTAGTTGACCTGACCTAGTACTAATTTAGCTTTTTAGCATGTCTGAACTGGACACATGATCATGAATGTCAGAGAAGAAACACATGTCCTATAGTACAGAGTGTGATCTATAAGGCAACAAATTAAACATGAACATACCTTTAGAAACCTATACAAATCTTTAGAAGTGTGAGGTCACAGAACTGAAAAAGACCAAGAAACATTATGAAAGCCAAACAAACCTATTTATTAAACTGTGACATCACCAGCAAGAAACTTATTTGACAAAGAAATGCACATTACTACAGATCCATTTTACCAAGTACTGTGAAGTCGACTGAACATGCTCAGACCATTATTTCCAATATGATTGCTTTGCAGTTTCAGTATTTATGAATCATTGCTGTGTGCCATGTTTTTTTTTTATCTTTGCCATATGCATCTGACCCAGTAATAACTATGCACAGAGCAATGAGAGCTGAAAACTGTGTGTGACAACAACTCAGTGACAGCATTTTAATGGAATTTTATACTGTGAAATCTATGCAGCCCCAACCCCCACAGCAATTTTATAATAGCATGGCAGAAATGTAAAGCTATGGTAACACCATGAGCTACATTCTGCACTAAAGCAACCCATAACTCTCAGAAACTCGATAAATGGCACCAGAACTACAGACGCAGAAGTGGATTACAAACTGTGCCAAGGAATTTGGCTTGAATTTAGGATGTCAGAGCAAATCCGAGGTTTTCATTTCAGTGTTTTTTAAGTTGTCATAAAAAAAGTTATGCTTTTAATAGCTTGTGGCATTCAGAGAATGTCTCCATTGACTGGAAAATGGAAAAGAAAAAAACACTAAAAGTAGCTGTCACAGCCTTTCAGGATAACCATTTGTGCAGGCTGTTGGCAATGAAACAGAAAGAATATTACTCCAGAGAGATGCTGTCATGCAGACTTTCACACCACCTTGTAAATCTGAAACTATGCAGTCATCAATGTGATTGGACTTTAGATTGAAAAGCAAAAAGAAAAACCCAAATGACAACACTAGCAAGTGTGTTGTGTTCCTTTTTTAAATTGAATGCAACAAAGATCAATGACTAGTCCTCTCTTGCCAAAGTGTGGAGATGCTCTGAGTGCATGACGGACCATACTGGGAAAATTAATTGTCTCTTCAAAACAATCTGGGCTTTTTATGATAAATTGCTGCTTGAACAAACTGACATGATTTTATACAAACGCAAACAGAGTAAATATAAGCCACAC
>OOFC01042898.1:0-31141 GCA_900323345.1 Pseudochromis fuscus
ATTTATTTATATCAATATTAGCTCCACAGCGTTGTGGCTGTTTAAAGATGTCTGTTGCATGTTTCTAGCTTCATTTGTTTTTTTATGATGCAAGTTTCAAAGATGGATTTTTGCATATTCTGGATGATATTATCCAAAATTATTCCTTTATCCGGATCAATCTTTGATATATTGTAGACCATGTTAGAAACTTGTCCTGTAATTTTTTTCAAAGTGTCTTGACCATTTTTGGTGGAGTCATATGAATAAATGTGGCATATGGTCCTATCTCCCAATGTTAAAGAATCCTTCAAAAAATTCCTGGATCCAGACGGTGATCCGGATCACTTCCAAAATCTAATCATTTGTTCCTTATCCCCATCTGGACAATCCCTGAAAATTTCATCAAAATCTGTCTGTAACTTTTAGAGTTATTTTGGAAACCAACAGACAAACCCCAGCAAAAACATAACCTCCTTGGAGGAGGTAATAAAGGCAGGTTTTTAAGTAGCATGCTGTAAATGTAAGTGCTGCTACATGTTTGACCTCATCTCCAAACTCATGCAACACAGACCCAGATGGACAATCCCCATGAAACTGATGCTAATCACTAGTAGGTTAGAAAGAATCTGATATGAATTAGTAATGAGTTTAAACATCAAAGACGAGAGGGCAGATTGATATGATGTGAATTTTAAAGTCAATAAATGTTTTACTGATGCATTGTGTCATGTATTTTCTTTTATACTTTATTTTTCCTATATACTTTTTTCCCCTCTTGTTTTCTGTTTTTTACTATTATTTTGCTTCCTCATTTCTCACTTCTGTATTGTTTAGGGCGTTGAATTTGTTTGGATGAAGTCAGGAAGCTTATACTTTTGATGTTATTTGCATATTCCGAATAAACTAACTAACTAGCTAGCTAGCTAACTAACTCCCATGTTGACATCACATTTCTTAAACCAGAACTACGTTAGCACCTTTTGTACGGGGAAAAACACACCCCTGTATGTAGAAACACATCGGATCATCTTCCAGGAGAGAGATACACACCATGACTCACATACTGAGCACATGAGCTCTACAGAGAATGTTGTAGGATATTATGTTGCAACCTTGATGCATTATTACAGCAGCGATCTCTCTCAGTGAATTTTCAAAGGAGAAGTGACACCATTATTTCAAAAACAGCTGCTGTTGTGGAAGAATCTAAAAGTATTCAGGAGTTTGTTGTGGTGAATACACTAAAAACTCCAGTATTTCACTAATTATTTAGTGAAAGACAAATCACTGGGACATCACCAATTTCCAAGAATCAAAAAGTTCTCAACTGAAGATGGACAAACAAACTGCCAAGAGCAAAACAAAACCACAGTCTGATGATGTTCATACAGTAATTATCTGTTGATCTCTGGAGGAAATATTAAAAAACAAAAACATGCAAATTAAAATCCTCCTGAGTGTTAAAAACCAGCTGAATCCATCACAACAGAATCACTGAATGAACTGTCTTCATTCTTCCGTCGTCGTGCTCACACTCCACGTCTGACAGGATAGTTGAGGCCTTTGCGAGCAACTGCATAATTTATACAAGAGGGGTTAAAAGCCAATTGATGAGAGCGCTTGAGGAATGCGCAAAGTGGTCCCTGAGCACATCTACAAAATTACAGTCAAGGATTTCTAAAGAGAAGGCAACCGGGGCCCAAATCTGACAGCTGTTCCGCTTTGAAACTCAAACTGAATAAAAGCAAGAGGCAGCAAATCAGGCCAGACATGGATTTGCTGAGGCTGAATAGCTGCAATTTTAAATGCCTGGGACTCAGGAGATCAGAGCACCATGGCTAAGGGAAGCTTCATATTAGCCCTCAGTCCCAGGAGACAGCTCACTTTTATGGGGTGATTTGGGCCTGTGCACCATGACAAACACACACTGTCACGGAGGGAAAAACTGAAGGACAAACTTCAGGATCCATACCGACTCACACTCCCTCAGCTTCTTCTGGGCGCTGTCGAAGTCGAAGTTCACGTAGAGACACTCCACAAACTCTGTGATTGGATCTTTGTATGTGTACGACTCCTACGGGAAGCAGAGAGAAACCATCACTCAGGTGCTGTTTAAACCTTTAAGGTGCATTATATAAGGAGTCTTCATTTAAACGCCGTCTTTTTCTTACCTGTTGTATGACCTTCACCAAGTCCTTGAGGACTTGCCTGCGCTTTCGTACGTCTTTGTTTGTGATGACTGCAGTGGTAAGGTATCGCAGGATGTGTGGGCACATTGTCTGGATGGCATTCAGATACCTACGCAACACAAAAGGCAGCACAGAGTGACACAATCCTTTGTTAACATCTCAGTGAGTGTGGTTATGATTGGGTATATTATTCCAACAGACACAAACATACATTCATATAAAAAATAAATAAATTATACAACAGTAAGGCCATCAAACTAGTGAGGCCTTTTCAATAATGTTTAGGTTTAAAAAGTGAAAAAGTCAAGTGTCCTCCAGCAGTACATCCTTGAGCAATATTAAAAAAAAATCAATACTGGCTCTGGATGAAGGCACAATCAACCCTGTGCACATCTCTTAAACTGTATGTGAAAGATGATGGTTCTTTACTCTATACTGAAACTAGAATGACTCACTGAGGCTGGTAGAGGAAAAGCTCAATGATGTTGTCTCTGCCTTTAGGATGGTTGAAGAACACAAAGAGCGACCAATGAATGAGCCAGGTCCTCTGCTGGAGCGACTGGAGAGGAGAGCTGACAGACTGAAAGGAGACAGAGCACAAATATTGAATGTTGTGAAATGTCAGATCGGGGGAACAGAATACCCAGAAAAGCATCAAGGACACGAGTTCAAGAAGTGTTTTCTTGTCAGATTCAAGTTGAATATTGATGCAACAGCACACAGAGACAAATGTGGAGAAGAAGCGACCAAAAGTACTTCTATATCTTTATTTATTTATACTTTTAGAAAAAATATTTGTATCTTACATGCTAAGAATTGACGTTTGTACTGTGCAATGGAGCCATTTGGTAGAAGAATTTCCTTTAATTCATAAAGTAAAATAATGATTAATAAAGTTCCATCTTTTCTTTTCCTTAGTGAACTTTTAGTAAAGCAGCCAAGTTTTTATTACTATCATTACTTTTTGCCATATTCCTATTCTAATTCAGTAAAACCTCACGTTGCATTGCTCTGAGAACCTAAGACGCAACACACAGTTTCCTCTTACATTATTATCGATGGTCTCCCTTAGACGAGTGAGATCCTCCATGGCGGCTTCCCAGTTCTGCATCAGGATCTCAGAGGCCAGTTTTCCCCACAGAGAGCTCAAAGCGTTCCTGTCTGTTGAGGGAACCTAAGCAGACAGCGACAAAATCTTTTTAGTATTTCACAACTAAAAAGGTCCAGACCAGTAGAAAAAGAAAAATCAAAGACATGTTTTTCTGGTCATGTGTGAATATTCTTACCAAGACTCTGAAGAAGTAGAGGTACTCTGCAGCCCCAGAGTAGTTACCGCACTCATACTGGAATTTGGCGTACCTGTACAGAGTGTCCAGGTATTCTTGACGAAACTGAGAAATGGAAAAATGGGTCATAAGCACAATAAACAAGTTTCAACACTAGCGACTAATTACATAGAAGCAACATCTGACTGGTAAACAGGTCAAATACTGAAGTCACAATGAAAATGCTATAAAAACAGCCCTGAAGTACAGTCACAGTGAAGTTGTGTTTCTCATAGCACTTGCGCCTTTTTCTTTCCCCACACCCCAAAGAACACTAATTGGGAGCAGCCACAAGGCCGACAGCATGCAGCTGATTAGGGAATGTGCCAGCATCTTTTATCTTTTTAGACAAAACAAAGCTTGTTCTTTATTCATGCCGAGAACAAGTCTCAAGCTTCTTCTTCTTCTTTTTTTTTTTTAAAGCAGTGCACATGCTGTGGAAAACATTGTTATGTACTGACAAATCACCAGGAAAAAGACTTTTGATTTTTTCATGAGATAAAAGAGATAAAACAACATTAATAATTAAAAAAAAATCCCCATTGTTCATAAAGTTCCAAGTCGTTACTCTGACAATTGAGCGAGTAATGAGAAAATTGGTGGGTGTTGTTGGATGTTTTAGGATTCACAGATCTGGACAACAGCTCTGTTGGCTCACAGTGGCCACTGGTTGTTATGGAAACAAAAGCACACATCATGCAACCCACTGAGATTAAAAAGCAGTGCACCTTTAACACAATGAAAAACAGTGTCCGGACACATTTAAAGACTTACATTGTGTTTTTCTGACAGATAGTCGAAGAGCATCCTCCCATCTCTGATGAAGAAGAAAACAAATAGATCAATAGATGTCCAGCAGCCACATGATCATGTAACAGGCCACATACATAGTTTCACAAGTCTTGTAACAATCTAAGCACTGTAGCTTAGAACAACTAAGGCATCTGAAAGAGAGACTTATCTTTTAAAGGGTTCTTCTCTCACCTTGTGGACTGCATCTGCCGAGTGGTCTCTGGGTCTTCAAACATCTTAACAATAGGCTCTGTCTCCGATTGGAGCTGCTTCAGTTGAGCCACCACAGTACTCCTTTTCTCCCGCAAGGCTGAATTAGAAACAAGTCTATGATTAAACACTGTGGTCCAAGTCAACAAACCAAGTAGATACAGCCGATTGATATTCACTGGTTGAAAAATAACAGCAGCCAAATATCTGCACCCCACTGTGACTGAGACTACATGGCAGATGATCTAGTATTCTTCTCTTGTGTCTGTCCTTGGACAGGTTTCACATGACTCCAAAATCTGCTTGTATTTACATATGAAGTTAATACAATGAATAAAATAAGATATGAATATTTATAGCCACCTGAGTGTGTCTGGACAGCATCTGTGCCCAAGAGACATCTTTAGTTGTAGTATTTAAAAGCTAGACATGAAAAAAAAATTAGTGTGATAGCATTGCTTTTACTGTGTTACTGTGTCATCACACTAGTAAAGTGTTCTTCCTTACAGTGAGGGATTTCCTTGTCGGGGTACAAGTTTTTGTAAACATCCATGGCGAAATCCACCATGTTTGTGTCGCTGAGGAGGTCCAGTTTTCCCTGGAGGAGCTCCTTCTCATTGTAGATCTGTAAGAACACCACCAAAACAAACACACACACACACACACACACACACACACACACACTAGTTATCTTTAATGATAACGTTAGTGTACGTACATTAGAAGATAAATGGTTAGAGACATGCTGCCCAATCAGCTGGTTGTAGCTAACGTTAATCCTAAACTAAGCTGTATCCTTATACACTATGTAACTACAATAAGGAGCTAGTTATCTAATCCCTGAAAATACACCATCAGTTTGACAGATTTGCAGTAACATAATGTTACTACAACAAACTTTACCACAATACAAAAGATAATCAACACACAAATAAAGTACGTAGTACGTAGCGTTAGCTGCCGGTTAACGGCTTTTCTAACGTGACTGCTAGCATACAATGTTGCTAGCGTACAACCATGTTTTGACCGCATGAAGCCCCACTAATCAACACCTACATTATATTTCAACACCATGCAATGCAAGTCTGACAGTACCTCTTTTACAGAGAGGAACTCCAACAAAGGAAAAACCAAATGCCGGTCCAAAAAATGTGCTATCTTGGTTGTAAGATCGTAGTCCGCCATCTTTGCTCGCTTCGAGAAGAAACTTTATTGACAAACAAAGCGAAGAAACACCCCCACACAGAGAGCGTCATCTCATTTCCGGGTATAAACTGTTAACTTTCCACAACAATGTAATACATAAATAATAATAAAAAATAAATAAATGAAATCCATCGGAGAATATTTAATTGCACGTGACGTGATTTGCAATAAAAAGAAACATGAAATAAATTTAACAATCGACATGCTCAAAGGCAAAATGTCAATAATTTCATCGTTTAGCACTGACTTTCTATCAACATCCTCAAAAGGAAAATGGTTTAAAAAAACAAATCAGAAAAAAATGGGTCTGCTCTTAAATGGAAATGTGATATTTACTTAAAAAGGTCAAGATAATTAACATGACCGAAAACTTTTCACGTTTGACATCTCACATTATTAAGATAGAGTATATCTGAGATGCCTAATGTCATTACATCATATTTAACAGACAGATAGATAGATAGATAGATAGATAGATAGATTTGGACCCAGTTGCATCAAACACTCAACTCCGAAGAGCTCTGATAATGTCACCATGCCCCTGTAAGTGCTTCAGTCCAACAAATGTACAATTGGTTTTAGAGCCCAAGGTCTGTTTTGGTCTACATTAGTGCAGATTTAGATGATTATCCCCTGTAGCTATTAGAGAAGCTCCAGACAGCCAGGAACACAGTGCACTAAATGTTTCTGGCTTGGCACAAGTAACACAAACATACCACGCAAATAAAATGCATGAAATGCATCAGGAAACTAAACAATATTAATGACTGGATTGTCTTTAATTTTTAACATTACTGAAGTGGCATCTCACATCTAATAAAAAAGCCTGAGCTATGAGAAGATGATGTATTGTAAAGCATTTTAGCTCAAACATATGGACACAAGCATCCCTTTGTGCTCTGTGGACATGTGGTCAACCTGAAGGAGTCTCTGCTGCATTTTATTGACCTCCCTGAGGTCACAATCAGAGCCGGTCAGACAGGTAGCAGCTGTCACCACAGCAGGGACTGTGATCAGAGATGTGGGACGCTGAGTTCATCAGCAACAGTTAATGAGCAGGAAAAAAAGCACTCCTTAGCCTCCTGGCGATGTTACCAGCTCGAACCAGCTCTGATCAGAGAGTCAATACTAAAACACCAGGCTTGGTTGTATCCTGAGTCACACATTTAGAAGGAGCTGAAGAGGTTTGATCACACATTTCTGAGAGTCTGTGGCTGCCAGAAAATGGACAAGGTGGTTCAGTGTACATGTCTAGTTTAACATTATTTTATTGCAAAAGCTTGAAGAACCTAAAACTAACTGAATCCCACTAATGAAAAAAAATAATCATGCAATACAGTATGCTACAAAATATAATTTAGACAAGTAAGAAACTAGAGGTTGGCTCCAAAACACTCTGGCCCCATTTGATTTCAGTTAAAAAATCCTCATTTACAATCATGAAATACTCCAATACGCCAATCTGATGTCATAGTTAAAGTCAGCTCTTCTTCTCAGTGATAGGGGAACATCTGATAATCATTTCATCATTAAGTAGGACGGTTTACAGATGTGGTTAGTTTGATTGACAGGTCTGTTCTCCAATGATTTACAGGTGGTTTGGAGGCTCATTGAACACTGAACTCCAGTCTCATCCACACTGGGCAGCGTCCTCGGGTTCAAGAGTCAGACCCGCCTCCTCACTCCTCTTTTCATATCCAAATTCAAACACCAAACTCCTGGCTTTAAAATGTGTCCACCAACCAGTGGGTGACATCATGTTAACTTCATCCAACAGAGGAAAAGTGTGAGGTCTGTATTACCATATTATCCATAATGGAGGGATGACAGGACAAAATTTTATAGCAAGACATCCAGCAGTTGTTGAGATATTTCTCTTTGGATCAAAGTGCTGGTTTAACAGAACAATGCTGATAACTTATAGCTAGATATATAGATAGATATACGGCCACGTGCACCTAAGTGCTTCCTTAAGAGGAAATTGATGGGTTGTTCTCTATATTATTGATTATATTGTAAAGTCTTGATCTGACCAAAGTGCCCTGAGATGACTGTATACAAATACACTGAACTGAGTATAAAAACAACCTTAGATCAATACAAGCAGCAGCAAAAAGCAGCTATTTCTATGCACTGCAAAATGTTTCTGGACCTCAGTACCTAACAGGTGAAGAGAACAAAAAGGACAAAAGATGATTTTTGCAGAGTGGAGGTTTCTGTTGAACTCTTGACGGATGTTTGCAGAAGCTTTAAAGATCCAAGATCAGGGTCAACGTCTGCAGCTTCTCTTCCTCTCACATAGGAAGCATCGGTGAGTCGCTGTTGTTACTTCTTGGTGTGTCTGCTCAGATACACTGAAGAGTTAAACTGAGGTGGAGACGCACAAAAAGCTGCACAGTGTAACTTTTACAAAACTGCTCTCTCATCACTTTGCAGTTGTTTTCTCAGAGGCCGCAGTTCAGCACAGACATTTTCATCGTTTTTTTGAGGAGCTAGGCAATGAATTCCCACGTGAAATCTCCATGGAAGAGCCTACATATGTTTCACTATCGCACACAAAAAGCCTGGACCAGAGGAACCAGCCTCCCCATCAAACCACCAAACCCCCACCTCCCATATTCTCCCTCTTTCTCTGTCCGTCCTCGAGGCCAAGACATATCCCGGATTCAATCTCAGCGGCTGGCTGCCTTCCACTTCCACTTCTCTTTATGAGAACAAGAGCCAGCTGGATGTGAAGCGCTCGGCACAAGAAGCCAAGGATTTAATAAGGACATAAGAGCAAGAGACACAAATTAAACTGATTAATTAGAGACAAAAAGTAGCATTCTATAAAAAATGCATTACTGCATGCGATATCCTCCCTCGGATGGTAATTTCGTGCCTTCTTGTGAGATTTACTATGCTCTCTAGCAGGTGGTATACAGCGCCACTGCTCTCTGGAGCCACCGAGGATCACAAGTGTCAAAGCGAATGAATTTCCATGCTCTGACAGTAAAGCAGTGGAAATAAAAAAAAAAAACCCCAACAACAACAAAACAGCAGGATCCACAGTCTGTCCTGGGGACTCCTACCCCTCCCTGAATGCCAACTCGCAATTCAGTTTGCACGCAGTTTACCCGCTAACACAGTCTGCTGGGTGATGTTCTCCTGCACTGGTATAAAAAACCTGTGCGATGGCTCGTGGCTCGTTAGGCGCGCTGGCTGTGCTGCAGTCACCAGGCAACGGTGGACGGACACACTTCCTCACACTGCCCAGCAGAGCAAGTACAGACCTGAAGTGACACTAAAGACTAAACAGAGAGAGGTGTTTGATCACTATCATTAAAAATGGTGCTGCTCCCTTATTTCAAGCAATTTTGTCAGGATAAACAGAGTAATATACAATTAGTGTTTCCTCCCTCTTGCTGAAAATTACAAATACTTCATCCAATGCACCACAACATGTGTATTACAAACGCTAAACATAAAAAAAGGAATACATCATTTTAAACTCTGCAGGATAAACTCATTTTCATACATTTGACACAGCCTCTCTAAATCAAGGTGCACCTAAGATCAACCTTTTAGAGCATTTATCTGCTGCAGACAGCACTTACAGAATTATATAAGCCTGAAAGTGTGTCCTGAATAAATTTATCAAAGACACACTGACAATAAACCACTGCATCTTTCTTACAACGAAACAGGAAGAAAAACTTGCTGAAAATACAAAAATATATATATTTATATATTGTAGCAGCAGACATACTCCTGTGTTTATTTGTGCGTTTCCTTTGTGTATAATTGTGAATGAACGCCGACCCGCCCACCGACCAGGACGTGCACCTCTTGGGTCGGGGAAGTGTACGAGCAGGGAAATCACTGCACACTTCCAACACATAATTTATTACTCTGTGGTCGGAGCCTCACAGCACAGTACAGTACAGTACAGTACAGTGCAGTACAATATACCAAAATATATTTATTTTTCTCCATATACCTTCAAACTGATGAACATTTAAATCAGTCAAGAGAGAACTAAAACTACTTCCTGTGAAATAGCACTGCAGTAATAATTGATTTAGTACATCAGAGACCAACCAGTCTCCAAACTAATCCAAACTAATTATAGATGCTATTTTTTAATCTAAATGGCTTCCCTTAAATTTGTATTTTGTGGTAATTTAAAGTGAACTTTAAAACGAGATAAACAATTAAAAAAAGGAAATGTCAGGTGTCTGGTGGGTCAGTCCCGTGACACATGTGAAATGTGATAATATGAAGAATCAGCTGTTTCTGGTCTGAACTTCAACACACACCTTTCCCTCCTGCTGTCACAGTGCAGCTGGTGGCTGATGAATTCAAAATACATCTGTAGGGAGATAATGAAGAGAAGAGAATGAAGAGAATGAAAAGATAATAAAGAGTCGGACACTAGAATTTCAAATATCGAGGGCTGATGAAGAATATTAAATGAGGACAAGTCCAACAGATGATTAAATTTAAAGTCACATCACACAGTCATTTTAAAATTCATATTACAAAATAAATGTAATTATTATTCAGATTTCCTCTCTTAAAAAATACTCAGCAAATTTTAATCAAATTGCAAAAATAAACTTTGATGTGATGTAAAGTCTTTTAATACATCCACAAACTTACAAGCTGATAAATAACAGATGAAAACTGGAAATATATTCCTAAGCTTTGACACATTAACAGTAAAATTAAGCTTTTGTTTCTTAATTGACAAATATCTTGTTCAATAATGGAAGATTTTTCAACAAAACAGTGAAAAATGAAGTTTTGTAGGTTACATGGTTTTAACATCCTTCATTAAACATTAAAAATTCAAAAATCAAACTGGATTTTATGTAAGAATAAAGCTGCAAACTTTAATTGAATGATAGAAAATACAGTAGTTTTAGGAGTTATCTGTTATTTTACAGAAGATTTTCGACACTGTGCTGCAGGGAAATGACTGCAAGTCAAAGCAGGATGTACATACTGCACATACAGCCTCTGTTAATATGTACACATAGCACCACCTCTTCATCATCCATTCAATATTTAATCTGGCATTATTTGCACTGCCATGGATATAACCTGCACTGTGTTTGATGATTGTTTGCATTTCCTTATACTGGTGTAAGTCTCTGTTCAGTGTCTCTCTCTTCCTGTCAGTCCATCCTCTTCAGAGCTTAAACACACAGAGGACTCATGAAAACCTGAATTCATTGTGCTACAACATACATGGCTGATTGGGTCTTGTTCTATACATATTATATGGGATGCATTATGTGCTTGTGTTGTATGTAATCAGGTAAAATGTAACACACGGCAGGTGGGCAGCAGCAGCAGCAGCAGCAGCAGCAGCAAAGTGCAATAATTCCCCAAAATTAAAACCCATTTCCTGTTAAGTATTTTTTCTCCTGTCACGAAGATGCTGCTGCTGGTTGTTGTCATCCTCAACAAAGAGATGTTGTTTTCTGTTTGTCTTCACTGATGCAGAAAAACATGCTGCATGTGAATCTTCCACAGACAACATAAAAGCTTTTACTCGGTTTGTGTTGGAAGAAATTTCTTTTGCAAATTTCCGGTTAAATAAAATGTGACCCAGATGCAAACGAAAGTCATTCAAATCTTCACTCTCTCTGTTGATTATATTCATATGGAAAATCAATATGCAGACGCCTGAAGGTATTTCATCATCATCATCATCATCATCATCATCACACCGTTTACATGTAGAATGATGGACGTTAAACCTTCGATGGCGGTCGCACTCAGCCACCTTCAGACATTATCACCAGCACAGCACAGACGACAAAGTGAGAACAACAAGGACAGTGAAAGAAAAATGTGTGAGAGGAACTGAAAACACACATAAAAAAGACAGAAAGTACAAATTTCACTGTGACTAAATGTGGTGCAGTTGGAGGAACTTTCCTCCCAACGAGTCTGCAGCTCATTTGTACAACAATTACACAAAAATGTCTCTATCTGTGTCACGCAGGAAGCTTTTCAGCTAAGTGTTGATGTTAACATGCAAACGTGTGCAGAAGTCTGATGTGGGGATGTTTATCAGGTGTAAGGTAATGACTGTGTTCACCGTCCTAATTACCTCTGAGGGGAGGTTATGTTTTCACCTGCGTTGATTTGTTTGTTTGTGAGCAGCCTTATTAGAAATCTACTGATCCAATCTCAGTTAATCTGAGAGAGTGTTACCAGTGAACAACAGAATACATCCCGACTACAAGGTACTCAGAGAGCACAACCCCCTCTAAGGTATTATCCAGCTGTACTGAGGCAATAGACTGAACACTGAGGCCCTCTTGTGGTGAAACAACAACATCACCTTGTTAAAATATTCAACTATTTTAAGTAATTGGGATTTTCTGGATTCTGATCTTGTATAAAATTTCTTCCTTTGCTAAGACCAGTGGTGGACAAAGTACTCAACTTCAACACTTGAGTCAAAGTACTGATACTCATGGTCAAATATTACTCAGCTACAAATAAAAGTTACTTGGTCAAAATGTTACTCAAGTTAAAGTGCTAAAATACTTACTTTTAAAAATACTTAAGTATTCAAAAGTACACGCATTTAAAAATACTTAAATATTCAAAAATACAAAGTAAAAGGACATTTTCTAATATCAGTACAATGCTGTATTGAGTCAATCCCCGACTAATGTATGCTTCCTGTTAATGTGGTATTTTAATCTGAAAGGGCTTTGATGAAAAGAAAACTCTTTCCTGCAGAGTGTGCATAATACTTTGTTGGTTGACTGTTCGGTTTTGCTGTTTTGTTTTCAAATTTCCCATCGAGAGGGTAACATGCTATTTAGCGTTTTTTTTTAAAAAAAAAAAAAACCTACAACAACAAAACTGTGCTGTTATTGTTCGGTTTGCTGCGGGTCACTTCCTGCCGATTTGTGCGACGGTAACTCTACCTGGACAAACTGCCTGAAACGCATCGCCAGCATAGACTGTATATAAAGTAAGTAACGACACACTTCCTGGGAATGTAGTGGAGTCCAAAGTACAATATTTGCCTTTGAAATGTAGTGAGTGAAAGTAAAAATAAATACTCAAGTAAAGTACAGATACTCCAAAAATGTACTTAAGTACAGTACTCAAGTAAATGTACTCCATTACTGTCCACCACAGGCTAAGACCCTGTCTGTGTCTCTCCTAATGGGTTCCTTTTCTCTTATAACAGGTTTTAACATTCACTCAGAGGCAACAGGAAACTAGTTCTTTGCCACCTGATTAAAAAAACTGACACATGCAGGATGATTGTTGGAGGATGATTGGTGGAGATGAGACATTATATTATTATTATTACATGCAAATAGTTACTGATCATCACTCAACATCAAAGCAAACCCAGCACTGATGTAAATGTTGATGGTTTTGCAGGAGCTGCATCATAAACCAGATCCACAGGTGAGGTAAATGGATGTTTCTTGTTTTTTAAGGCACCACCGTAAAAGATGTTTTGCTATTTTGGGCTGAACGAGAAACAAACCAACATGGCACCAAATGAGCAATTAAACTAAATTAGACTGAGATCAGAGGAGTGATTTTGTGTGTATTAATGTGCTGAATACACACCTGAAACCAACAAAAGAAAACAGAGTCAGCACGTACAGCAGGAGCTTAAATACAAATATGAAAAAGCTGCAAATGTGATTGGACACAAAAAAGAAAAGACACAGGCGATGGGTTTTTATTCACCCTCAACATTTTACCTCTTTTACATATTCTGAGCTGAATCAGATGAACCGAGCTCCTTGAGACGTCTGTGCGACCCACTCACAGCGTGGAGTGAGACCAGGGTTCAGACATGTTGTTGTCTTCTTAGTAATTAATCTGTAACGTTGAGGGCTTCAGGAGTGGGAAAAACAAGCGCTCGGTGCTTTGATCCCAAACCCTCCACCAACCTGAGGTGTTAGCTCTGTCGCCACCATCCACACACACACACACACACACGACTGCAGACTGAAACATGTGTGCTGTCGCTTCAAAAACCTTAAACTCAAGGCAGTGTTTTTAAGTAGAGGCAACAAAAAATAACTAAATAAGAAGGGGTGTAAACCTGAGTGAGGAAAAATACTTATTGACCTCGACTGTGGACGACCTGTAGTCACTGAAAGGCGCAGCTGTACAATAAACTTCCCCATAAACCGAGCAGTCAATCAATAAAAATGATTTGCTTGATAGTAACTACATACAGCTAAGAAAACAACCTCGCCCATTGTTATTCCTCTCAGTATTGTGCTGTCAATCGCGCCACAGTTCTCTGGGAGATGTGGATGCGGTCGATGCATCGTGTGGTAGCCTGAGGGCCGAGACATTTTGTACTAAAACATGAGGATGGAAATGGTGCCTGGTAAACAGAAAGCTCAGCTCAACAAGCAGAATAATCAGAGGGTTAGCTCATTTACAACCACGGCTACATGGCTCAAATTACTGTTTGGCGTTAATGACTCTAAAGAAGTAAGAATCGATTTTTTTTTGACTGCTTCAGGGCTGCAGAACAAGTCGTGAACGCAACAATGACATAACATCTATTACCTTAGAAAGCTAATTTGGCAGATTTGTTTTCGAACATTAGCATTCGTTCAGAGTCTCTCAGTTTTAAGAAGTAAGGAAAATATCAGTGTCTTCAGGTGTTGATGCTCCACCGTGTTCACCAGCGAGCTGCTAACTGTATCTATATGCAGAGACGGTTGTTTGGACAAAAGTAATGGGACGCCACTTGTTGGTTTATAGACTCATTTTGAAGGAAGGACTTCGGCATTCGACTATCACCTCGTTGGTTTTTGGAGCCAATGTGACCATATTTGGATTTGAAGTGAGGAGTGAGGAGGCGGGTCTGACCCTTGAACCCGAGGACACTGTCCAATGTGTATGAGAGTTCAAACTAACCACGCCCCTAAATCTTCTTCTTTTTGAAGCCTAATATCTTCTTCTTCATTGTGGAAAAAATGTATCGACTGAGTATTTCATGTTTGAATTGAAGTCAGTTGGAGTTTTTTGGAGACAGCCTCTAGTGGCCATTGGGAGCGTTGCACTTTTTTGCACTTCCACATTGGCCCGCTTTTTCAGTTGATTTGTCCACTTTTACACACAGTCTCTGAAGAAACTCCAAGCAGTGCATTTATCCAAACATACAGCCTGATTGGGAACAATGTGTTATTCCTTTATTAAGTGATTCATTGCACGGTGTTCACAAAAAATGTTATCAACAGCGTGATTTTCCACATTCATTTCAGTAGATGTTTCAGAAAGAGTTGGATTTTTGTCTGGTTTCACCCAGCGACCCCTTCACTGTGACGGGGCTTTGATTGGACCAGACTGGAGCTCACAGAGATCTGACCACAGGTCCAGTCGACTGCCATTATTGTTCTTTTCTAGTCTGTCTTAATATTTGGTGAGAAAAGTCAACTCCAGATGGGTTGTTACTCAGCTGTGATGAATGATGAATCACACTGAGCATTGTTTCTGATTGTTTGTTGTCAGCATAAGTCACGCCCCTTTTTTACATGTTCATGTTGGAGATACACTGCAGAAAGGCTTTAAAATATAGTTATTTACACAAGTTTGTCTTTTTTCATAGCATTTTTTGTGTCCCCATCTTTAAAACTTCTGTTTTCTTGTGTTGGACAAGATGTTTTATTCGGATCCTGGTAAAAGTGATCGTCATGGAAACAATAAGAAAACATTCATAAGTCCAAATCAGCACAGAGCACTAACAAAGTAAGAACAAACAGTTAATACAAACAATACTGCTTTTTGTTCTGCATGAGGCCTGTTAGAGCCCGATATGTAACAACAACCCGACATGTAACAATGACCTGAATTGTTATAAAAAAATAATAAAACCTGAAATGTAATAACTAGTTATAATGTAGCAAATGTGCTGAGCCTGAAATGTAATTGAAAAAAATGTAATAAAACCCAAAATGCAAGGAGTTGTTACTTTTTGGGCTCTGCATGTGGTTACATTTTTGACCAGTTGTTACATTTTGGGTTTTATTACATTTTTTAATAACACTTTGGGTCATTGTAACATTTCAGGTCATTGTTACATATCAGGCTCTAACAGGCCTGTTGATTTCACGTGTGTTTTTATTACCCAGTGAGCGTGAATTAAATCATTAAAGAGCAAAACCTCAAAGTCAAACTAACAGAAGACATTAAAGCTTTCTGTAGATGTGAAGGGGAATCCATTTTAATACACATCATTTGATTAACATAATGTGAGTTTACCATTTCTGACAAAATTGTTTACAAAGATCTTGAAGCCAAGTGTCAAGGTTGCAACAAACAGATGTTTTTAGATGAAAGTGCCTAATGGAGGATTGAACTGTGTTATTACTGACTGTTGTCCTCTGTAATGTGCCACGTTTTAACCCTGCAGTCTCAGTGTGACACGAGCAGCAAAAATCCAAACCACACAAAGAGCTTTGGACTCATTAATAATAATAACGTGAGGCCTGTGTACAAAAAGATGAAGGACAGCTTACAGCTTTAAAAAATAAGGATTATTTTCTGACTCACATTACAGCGTTTACAGGGCAGAATTACTGTTTGCTGTGCCAGAAAAAAAGGAGGACGATGATGACAAAATAACAACCTAAAATTAATCCTTCAGTGTGAGTTTTTATTTCTCCATCTGAACATGACCAGACTGCGAGCCTCAAAATACAGCTCGACATCTCCAAAATAAAGTAGCAGCTCTAATTAGCTAATGGATAATTATCCAGATAAACTCAAAAGAAGTCATCTTGCAGAGTTCTTAATATAACTTAATATAGTTGTAATAAATATTCAGTGATGTGGAAAAAGACCAAAAGGAGTTTTGTATGAGTAATGTCGTAGATACACACTAAAAATACTGTTGTTGTTTTAAACCAGAAGTGGATAAATATTGGACTAATGCTGGGTTAATTCAACCCTGTAATATTTGCTGTTTTTAATGCAACATTTTATTGTTTTGACTCAACATTTTGTTGCTTTTTAATGAACCCAGTGGAGTTAGTCCAATATTTATCCAGGTGTAGTTTTTTTCACCAAGTGAGTTTGGAGCTCAACAATGAAGCCAATACAGAAGTGGAAGAAGGTGTAATGCTCCCGACGGCCACTAGAGGCAGGCTCCAATTGAATTCAATTAAAAATTCATCATCATTTTCAATCATGAAATACTCAGTCCCTCTGATGTTATTAGTTCGACTCAGCTCTGGTGATCTGGTGGTGGATCTGAAAAGAAAAACTCATTGTTAAGTAGAAATGATGGTTGAAAAAGAGGAAGATTTAGGGGTGTGGTTAGTTTGATTGACGAGCCTGGTCTCCAATGAGAGCAGCACTGAAGTCAAGTATTTTATTGATATTAACTTGGTTGTTTCTTGTTTTAGTTTCACATTTTGTTGTTTTGGAAAAACCCATCTTACTGGTTAAATGAACCCAGCAAGTACCATATTTTCCGCACTATAAGGCGCATCGGATTATAAGGTGCACCTTCAATGATTTATTTTAAAACTGTTTTCATATATAGGGTGCACCGCATTATAAGGTACTACTACTGGGGTTGTGTTATCATCCATCTAGATGAAGCTGCACTAAAGTGAATGTCAACAAAACAGTCAGATAAGTCAGTCAGTCAAACTTTATTCATAGAAAACAAACCAACGTTCTGACAACTCCGTTCACTCCAAAACAAGCTAGTGCATTCACAATACGGTACCGTACGTACTGGTAGCTCTTACCGGTATTTACAACAGGTAGTGCAACTTTTTATCATGTAGTTAGTGCATCACAAACGTAGAGGGAACTTTTCCCTGATTCAGTAAACACGTAAAAGAAACAGTCTGATACCGCTACGGTAAATCAAACGTTAGTACAATCACAATATACGCCCTCTGACTACAGCAGCCATAATTAACCAATATTGATCCATATATAAGGCACATCGGATTATAAGGTGCACTGTCACTTTTTGAGAAAATTAAAGGCTTTTAGGTGGAGCTTATAGTGCGGAAAATACGGTAGTTCATCCAATATTTACCCAGTTCTTGATAAAAACAACAAAGTATTTTTTAGTTGTGTAGTTTTTACTTCTCAGTTAATTTCATTCAAGGTGCCTCAGCCCAAAACAACCTAACGTGCCTAAAACATCTGCACAGCTCTGTATATTTTGCAGTTACGCTGCAGGAGGAAAAGCAGCAGAGTGAAGATGGATGCAATGCTCTTATTTGCATTACAAGGAATTTAACGGCAGGACTGAACGAGGTTTGTGAAGTTTCCCCCTCTTGGTTACGCAGGCTCATTATTTTCCCCTGTAAAGCACGAGAAACAAAATGCGGCGCTTGTAAGCACATGTATTTTTGCAACATTTGCCTCGTGTGTGTTCATGATGCAGATGTGAATCACCTCGGTTTGATCTGGTTTGAATGACAGGCAGCATAATTCACCCTGGAGAACAGATGGGGTCTGGTGTACGAGCACAACAACAACAAAGCATCATTGTTTTTGTGTTTTTCAAAAAGTCCTTACTGCTGCTGTCTCTGTAACCACAGTAAAATAGATGTATTTTAAAAGCAGTGTTTTAAACGTGTATGTCATCACCTTGTCAGTCATTTTTATTTGCTGCAGGTTAAAACCATTACAGCGCCTCAGAGATTATCTAAGTGTTTCTTGTGAAATAAAATGCATCACATATTGCGTGCTTTCTCTTGGCTGCGGCTCAGTGATGGATATGTTGTCACGACGAGTCACTGACAAGCTCATGAGTCAGCTGACACATCTTGAACTCCACAGATCTGCACTGTTCAGCAAACATCTGCCAACCAGCCAGGAAATATCTTAGTAGTATTTTCAGTCCCGCTCGTTAAAGAGACGAGTTCGCCTGAATAACAAACAACAAAAAAAAGACACATTTTCTCTCTTGCTGCTGCAGATTATTTTTCCAGGTTTTATGAGAGCTGCCTTCTCCCCAAAGAAAGAAGGTTAAAGCAATTTTTCTTGCATTATAATCACTTTTTTTTTTTTAAACCACAGCATGATGCAGTTTTCAGAGTTACAGGAACGACAATACAAGAAATAAACATGCGACTGTTTCTTTCTTGCCTAGAGATAAATGAGAAGATCAATACTTACATGTCTGTACACTCAATATGAGTTTAGCTTCACATAAAGACTAGAAGGAAACAGCCTCGACAAAAGCTGGAAAGCACATATTATATTTAATTTATGTAGTAACAACTAACTGTAAAGTAGAAATGTTAATGCACTGTTTTAACCAAGGACTATTTGGAGGACCAGACTGAGGAGAGCACTCCCCCTCACCACATTATTATAAACATAAAATATATAATTCTACACAATACAATAATATAAGCTGGGAGTACTTATGGTGAGTAAAGACACACTCGTCCTCGGTGCAAGATGAGTGTCTGTGGAGCAAACTCTGGACATAATTCAGGACGACCATCGTGACTCTGGACTGAATTTTAAAGCTTTGTTAATCCTCCAGGATACAACATGCAGCACTTTAACTACTCATCAGGAGCTGATCAAGATGAGTTTTATTTTTTTATGATCTACTGTCCCCCCACACAACAGTGAGATGCTGTTATTTTTTAGCATGGACTGTATAAAAGATGGACACAAGGTCTCAAAAGTGAAGCTAATGTGGATGTGCTATAAAGAGCAATACCACCGATGGCCACTGGATGCTGGGTTCAATAAACTTTCACTAAACATTTTCAATCAGTCAGTACATTTTTCCACAGTTCATTCTGATGTCATTAGCTAAAGATCAGCTTTTTTAGGCTTCAAAAAGATGAGTCTTTAGGGGGCGTGGCTAGTTTGATTGACAGGTGTGGTCTCCAATGATTTACAGGTGGTTTGGAGGCTCATTCACGGGTAAACTTCAGTCTCATCCACGTTGGACAGTGTCCTCAGGTTCAAGGGTCAGACCCGCCTCCTCAGTCCTCCCTGCATTTCCAAATATGGTCGCTTCTGGCTTCAAACAACCAACATGGCCACGTTCAAATGCCAAACTCCTGGTGACATCATGTCCATCTCTTATATACAGTCTACGACACAGATGAGTTTCCAGCCTTGATGCTAAGCTAAGCTAACCAGATGGTGGTTCTGGTTTGACCTTTACTGTAAATACAGACAGAGTGCTATCAATCCCCTCCTCCAATCCTTGGCAAGAAAGTGAAAAGCCAGGTTTCTTAAAATGTCAAACTATTCCTTTAAATGTCATTTCTCAATATCGTGAGCACCACAAACACAGTTCCTCCCACTCCCACCGACGGAGGCAGGAATCTCAGAAATAATCTCGAACTCTGAACAAACATACCTACAAAGAGTGGGTGAAGTGACACTTTAAAATCCGATGGGTATGATGTTACAAGATGATCTTCACACATTTCTGTTGCAGATGAACTCCTGCAGGCGTGGAGCTCAGCCATGAAGATACCAGACATTCCTGAAGTTAATTTATTTTAGTTGTGTTGTCTTCTGCGGACGCACTTAAAGGTGAGTAACAAAACTCCAGTGAAATAGATTTCTGTTCGACTTCCAGGTAATTGTACATAGTTGCAGCAGACGACAAGAAAAGCCACAGCTCAGACACTGGGACTAAAATATATAAATATTGATTCTGATGGAGCGGCACAAAAAAATAGACATAATCAATGTTACAAAAAAAAAAATCCACTCTCGCAGTGTTTGATAGTGAAAGATTGCACTCAATTGATTCGCTCCAAATAAAACCCTCCAAGGCTTTTGTCTGTGCCTCCAACCTCCTGAGCTAGTCCAGGAGCGAGGCGTCACATGCTCTTGAAGATTTAGATTGAGCCTTAAAGAAAAACTTAAAAATGTAATTAGTATTCTGTGAAACCTTTTATGTCCCTGCTCAGGTACTTTCTGTTCAGATATGAAAACCTGGCATGTGGGACAAATTGCAGCATAAATCAGAGACAAGGTAAGCAAAACTGTCCTGCTGTGAGATTAATTTACCCTCCTCCCTCCACTCCACCCCCTCCACAGTGCTGAAATATCTTCAGTGGAATCACAGACAGAGCGGATGCATCATTTTCCTCAGTGAGAGATACCTGCAAACATCTCGATGCACCTGTGTGTGATGGATCAGTGTTTCTCTATAAACAGTCCAGCGTTAATGTGTCGGGAGGATTCAGGAACTTGTGAATTACACGGGTCCTGCTGCGAATGTTAACACTTGACTTATTCAATCGTTTTGATTCATAGTTTAATCAGTTATTTTCAGCAGTGTTTTAGTGCCGTGATTAAACATTTTATGGGACATTCTTCCACGTTGGTGATGAGTCCGTGGACGTCGGCGGCAGCCCCGAGGATCTATGGACGTTTTTACACTTCAGGCCTTTTTTTATGGCTCTTCTTTTGAAAAACTACACTCTAACTAACACATGAAACTTTAACATTAGGACATAAGTCATCACCTGGAGGCTCAGTTTGCATATATTGCACTGCATATTTACATTGCAGGAGTGATTGTGCCACTTAATCCTCTACAATTAATGAGCTCTCTCTAAAAAAAAAAAAAATCACCTTTTAGTGTTAATGTTCATTCTTTGCTATATTTCCCACTTGCAGACAGAGTGTGTTGCATTTAGTTACCTTTGAACCACAGACTGTATGTAGAAATGGACGAAGCAACTGGGTCTCAAAAGTGAAGTCAATGCTGAAGTGCAACAACAGTGTAATACCCTTGACGGCAACTAACTACAAAATACTCCATTCATCCATCTGTTGTCTCTAGCTGTTCAGGAACATACATCATGTAGTGGATTATGGGATGCGTCAGCCATGTTTGTGGTTTGCAATGGTAAACAGCCGAATAGCATTAGGAGCCAAAAATGTATATTAGACACATATAATATTAATATTATAACAGACATTTTACAGGACACCAATAAAACAAGTGGGGATTACTAGATGTGAGCGATCGCTGTTGTTTTCTTAGTGATTTTAGTGAATGCTCGGCAAACAGCTGATGCATCCAAGCCTGTAGCGCTGTTTCTGAAAATTATAAATCTGTTACAGCACAAGAGAAGCATTGGTCTGTTCAGGAACATTGTTTTTTTTACATATTTATGTCACAGATTAATGTTTCCTACCACAGCCCCGGATATGACGACATCACGACTGCTCGTATGGCTGTTACACAATCAAAACAGAGGGACGGACAGGTGTTTTATCCCTGACCTGAACAGTGGGATAAAAACATGATGAACTGATTAACTTCTCCCAGACCAGTGATCAGACTTACTGTCACATCCCACCACATCTGCGTCCAACTGTTGATAAAATATAATGAAATGACCAGAAAGTTTGTGTGATGCTTTGCGATCTGACATCACGATCCCGAACTCTATTGGGTTGTGGGGGTGGAGGCTGGAGCATGTCCCAGCTGATAATGGACGAGAGGTGTGGTACTCCCTGGACAGGTTGCCAGTTTATCAGTCAACACACAGAGAGTTGAAATTGTGAGGAGACAGCATCAACCACTGCACCACTGACTCCAGGTCTTTCCTACGACCCTCTGATACCAGGGAGACTGCAGAGACTGTCCTGCAGAGCCCTGCAGACCACCCCACATGGCTCACAGCGAGTCCTCCTTTCCTCTGTCAGTTTGAGACACTCAGTCTTCTGATGCTTCCTCTAACAGGTCCTCCCAGGGGACAGTGGATTAAAAAAAACCAACTTGCTAACAACAGAAAGATGTCAAGACCAGAGCCTGAGGCCTGAGTGTCGTCCTTCAAGTGTCCTCGTCACCCTTCAGCTGCCAGTCACGAGGTGTTGCTAGCAGCCCTGTTGAGGCCCTCAGCTCCACCTCTGGTTTTGACCAAGGCGATGGTGTCATCTGATGCCTTCAGCTCTGTCCTTCATGGTCCAACCGAGCCTTCCCTGTTTCAAGGCTTTTGGGAATCAAACCTTTTCTCAGGCACAGTGGGCAGGACGGAGTCTCAACTGGACTCCAGCAGTCCAGGTTGGATGAGCTTGGAAATTTGAGTTTTGCTTTTTCTGACTTAAAGCTCGATCAAATAATCTTTCAGGGATCCAGCCTCCTGGTTTGCATCATAGTCTTTACAAAAATGGACATAGCCACCAGGTCTCAAAAGGGAAGCCAATGCAAAAAAGTGAAATACCAAGAATCTGGCTCCAATTGACTTCAATTCAAAAATCCTAATTTCCATTCATGAAATTCTCCATCATTGTGGGGGTTTTTTTGTTTGGTTTTTTTTAAGTCAGTGGTCACATTTGGTGGTCCATCTGAATAGAGTTTCATCATTAAGTAGATATTAGGCTTCAAAAAGTGGAAGATTTAGGGGTGTGGTTAGTTTGATTGACAGGTCTGGTGTCCAGTGATATACAGGTGGTTTGGAGGCACATTGGACAGTGTCCTTGACTTCAATGGGGTAGACCCGCCTCCTCACACCTCCCTTCATATCCAAATATGGTCACTTCTGGCTCCAAAAAACAAACATGGTGATGTTCAAATACCAAACTTCTGGCTTCAGATTGCAAGTCCACAAAAACACTGGAGTTGTCATGTTGGCTTCATCCATTTTTTATAAACAGTCTATGGTTTACACACAAGCTGATAGGCTGATGTCTCTCTCTCCATCGGTTTCATCCTGTTCAGCTCCCAAGTTCAGCTCATTCATTTCTCAGTTTGTTCAAATAGACAAGTAGAAACTTTTTCACATATGGTTTGATTCCCTTGTTGCAGCAATTCATCTTTGTTTTTAAAGTCTTTCACTTACATTAGCTGTGAATGGTAAAGATGTTTTTACAGACACTCAAAGTCAACACTGTGTTTGTCTGTGCTACAGAATAGAAAATCAGGAGTTGTGTTTGAATTCAATTAATTAATTTTAATAGGTTCAGTTGACTTTATTCACATGAATAAAGAAAACACTGACTGGTCACTGGCAAACGCAACAAATATTTTTGATTTTCTTTGAAATATGTATAAATTTAGAATCATATGAATACACATTGAAGTGCAAATAAATGTAAGTGCACTTCTGGTGGCTTCATATTATTTGGGCAGGTGCTGTTGAAGGACAACATTTTTGCTGTGTTGTTAATATTGTCTTGAAATTGTGTGTGAGCAAATAATATCAACAAAAAAAATATTAATGCAAGGACGCCCTCAGATTCTTTCATATTCAAACAGTTTACTTCACATTAACAGAGAAGAGAGACTATGTAAAAATGTGTTTGTAAAAATGGACGTAGCCACCAGGTCTTGAAAGGAAAGCCAATGCTGAAGTGCAAAAATTGAAATACCACCGATGGACACTAGAGACTTGCTCCAAAAAACTGGCTCCAATGGACTTCAATTAAGAAATCCCAACTTTCAGTCATCATCCAGCTCTTCTTTTCAGTGATCAGGTGGTCCATCTGAAAATCATTTCATCATTAAGTAGATATTAGGTTTCAAGAAGAGGAAGATTTAGGGGTGTGGTCAGTTTGATTGACAGTTCTGGTGTCCAATGATTTACAGGTTTGGAGACTCATTCACTGGTGAACTCCAGTCTCATACACATTGGACAGTCTCCTTGAGTTCAGGAGTCAGACCCCGTAAGTGCCAGTAAAGTTAATGTTAATATTGTGCTTTTGTTTTTAATGTGTTGGCACTTCCTGTGGAACCGGGATTTTGTTGTGAAAGGGCGTGGATGAATGGGACAGACGGAAATTGACGAAGAAGGCGCACGCGCAGCGGTAGAAAAAGTAAACAAGAAACGGGAGAGAAAAGGTGTAAGGAGATTCACGGGGAGAGTAAATAAAGGTTTAAATAAAGGTGGTCGAAAGTGGGAGCAAGGTATGTTTGTTGCACTTTTACACGGATGACAATGTATAAATGTTGTTAGTAGCTTTTGTGAAAGTTCAGAGAAATTAGCTAATTTTGGCCACACAGAAGGGGTGAAGCTAATGAATTTTGTTTTGTCTTTTGTTGTGTTTCTACCCAGCTCTTACGTTGGTTTAGTTGGCGAATTGCAATAAAGTAAATGAACTAAAAAGCCACTAAATCATCAGTCCTGGCCTCTTATTTCGACCTGAAGCTACAGACCCACCTCCTCGCCCCTCCCATCATATCCAAATATGGTCACATCCGTCTCCCTAAAACCCAACATTCAAATTCCAAACTCCTGAGTCCACAAACTAGCGGGTGACCTCACAGTGACTACATCCATTTCTTTTACACTGTTTATGAAGGAGAGTGTAGAGTGTGTGGCTTTGCATAAAAAAAATAATCGATAGAAGAAAATGCTGTGCTACAGTAAAAACTCCCGACTCAAGCTGTATGTTCAATCTGAGCAGAGTTTGCGGAGGAAGTATTTTTTTTCAGTCCTTCTCTTATTCAGTTGTGAAGAGGAGGATGTTTGACAGGAGACGCACAGTGTGATGACAGCACCTGACAGGTCTGCTCAAATCAAGAGTGTAGTTAAAAAAAACTCTTTATACTGGGTATAATAGAGAGAATCTGGCACTTTCCACACACACACCACAGCTGCTATTAGAGTAGAAAATCCTTAACTCTCTCTTTAACTGTCTTACACCGAGCCATCGTGACACACAGGCATTTCTCCGTAGCAACAGGCTGACCCCGTTTCTATGGTTATGGTGTCCTTTCTGCATTTCTTCCAGGACAACGACGGCTAAAGGAAAGAAGAAAAAAAATGGACACGAGTATGTGGGCGCTGCTCAACCTACAGCAGGTGGTTCACTTAATCACCACTAACAAAAAAAAGGGAAGATACAAGTTAAAGACAAGATGGGAGTTTGGAGTGAGATCAGTGCATTGCTGCACCTGAACACATCACACCTCCTCCAGGTGGTGCTCAGAGTTAGAGGGTTGTAAGAAGTTCAACAAAGAGATGATTCAGCCTTTTAAACTGGATGTGATTGGCAAATACCTCCAGATAGTTGGCTCCTCTCTCCCCCCAGAGTGCCAGGTTAAGATGCAGCCTACAGGTATATCCGCCTCAACGGCTTTCAGCTCTGAAAAGCCCCTGAAAGACAGCGTGTAAGGGGGGATGTCAGTGTGTGCGGGATTTGGTTTTTTAAACCTCTCAGCTGAATGAGTAAAGCAGATAAATTAAGTGGAAGGTGATTTTATTTCCAACTTGTTATTCTACTCTTTCTTTAAAAAAAAAAAAAAAATTATTCGGCGAAGCTCTGCTCGCTCGGTCCCTCCTTTCTCGGAGCTGTGACTGAGTCTGCCTGCCGTTGCTATGCAACAATCGGAGTAACGAGGATCATTATTGAATAAGTCATTAACTTAAGGCAATAGTTCAAGAGAGGCATTCCAGACCTGGAGACATGATCTTACTCCTAATTCAACACGTCAACAGGACAAATTGTGTAAGACTGTGTGATACCAGGAGAGATTTTGTGTGCGGTGCAGTGGCTGCTCTGTCACTCACTGGGATGAGTGGTTGTGACAGCTGATGATAAGTGGCTGCCAGACACTGATGTAAGGCACCACCACAAAGGCCTTTCTTCTTCCTGGTCCCCAGTGTCCACAGCCACACCCTGGCTCTTGACCCCGTGTGACCCCTCCAGCAATCCAATTCCATTTCCCGCTGCCAGCTGCCCTGAATGATTACTCTGACTAACTCCATTCATGAAAGCAGGGGGGAAGAGGCGGGGGGGCACGGGCTATGAGTGTGCATGTAGAAGTGTGTGTGTGTGTGTGTGCCAGATAAGGGATCGCTTGTCCGTCCATCTGTTCGGGTGTGTTTTGTGCGCAGAGAGGCATATTTTGTGCAGCGATTCACGGTGTGTTAGTGGGATTGGGTTCGGTGCTGTGGCGGTTTGTTTGTGTGCGAGGGTGTGTGTGTGAATCGTTTTTTATTACAGGTTTGATTTTGTGTCTGGGGGAGTCCCCTGGCAAGAAAAAGAAAAAAAAACAGAGACACCAACACCAATTAAAGCTGCTGCAATGTCCCAGCCCCCTTACATCAGTAATAATGTGGCTGTGGAAGAAACAAGCTGCTTCTCATGCAAAGCTCTTGAACACACTGTTATTTGTTGAGGCTAAATTAAAAACGTTAGTGCACAGGAGAGGACACTGTGTTTCCTCGTAGTGGGCTGGACACGACTGGAAAAAGCACCAGTGAGAATTTCACAAAATGAAAACAATCTCAATCTAGTACTGGCTGTTTGATTATGTTACCATGGAAACACCGCTGTCAATCACAACCTGGTAAACCACGCCCACACAGTCTTACATAAGTGTTAACTAAATGAAATGTAAATGTAAACTAGTTCTTATTTAGAGATTAGTCGGCACTGAATATATTATTATTATTACCCCCAGATGTAGTATAATTGTTGCATATTTGAGTTACTCAGCTAACAGTTTATTGTCGGCATTATTTTCACGGACTTCAAGGTGTAGCAGATAAATACAGCAACAATAAAATAACACGACCGGCGTAAATAACGAATGTTTCACCTTTGCAAAGAAGCTCTCCACAGACGTTTGGGGTTTTTTTTTTTTTACTAATTTTTGCTAGTTTGCGGACTTATTTTTTTGGGTAACATATCTGATCACGTGACCAAGACAAGCATATTGACGTGTCAAGACAAGAGGCACAGATGAAAGTTAAGTCGGAGAGAATCCGGTTGTTTTTCAAAATAAAACGTCTGTCAGACTCTAATAATCAAGACAACAGAAGTTATATGAATTATTTTTTCTTTCTGTATGGCCCTGGTGGTTGGGGACCATTGACATAGACCATGTTACAATGTTGGATATTCATATTCAATGAGGCAAAAAGTTTCAGAAGTAATTGTTGTGAGCAAAAAGCTTCAGTCTGCTCTGTTTTTCTCACCTGACATCATCAGAAATTTTCCACGTAAGTCGGCATTTTGAAACTTTCCCCACAAGACATTGGGCATATGTAGAAAATAATAAATATACATCTTGTGATCGATAGACTAAATCCACTGCTATGTTCAGCAATAAGCATGAGAGTAACTGATCTTTGTTGCTGTGGATGCTCCTCTGTTTACTCTCAGATTCTGGATCGAATCATGTACCAGCAGATCTGATCTGTCATTTCTGATACACAAGGACAAGTTGTGCTATTTTTTATGTTTACAGTTGACTTTCAGAGACTCCACATGGGAAACATGAGGAGGCGGAGCTCACAAATGCTTCTTGGGAAGTTGGCCAATCAGAAGAAAGTGGCTTCTTAAAGAGACAGGAGCTGTTTCAGACAGTGGGTGAACTGAAGGGCTGCATAAAGATCCAGTAAGAGATAAAAAAGGATTGTTTCATGCTGTAAATCAAGGTTGTCTAGTGGTGCCAGAATGAAAATATGAAACAGGAAATGAACATGATGTGACTTCTTTAAGAGGAAAAGGAGTAATATGGCTTTGTGAACAACCATTTATGACCCTTTATGAGAAGGTTACTACTTTGCTTGTCGCTTAAAACATTAAATATGACCTTGTTTTTGTCGTGTTGCAGAGTTGATGAGAAAGAAGACAACTTTTCAAGGAAGGATTGAATCAGAAATATCGACCTTGGACACAGTGCTTCACAAAAATGATCTCAGGAGCAATTAGATGAACTACATACTGCAGAGCTTGTGGTGAGGAGAGGCCATTAAAGGCAAAGAATCAACTCAAGGCTGCTTTATTCTGGCAAAAAAGGTCATCATTTTATTAATAGGGAGGCATTTTGTTGGCTTTTAAATCACATACATAGATGATGATGTTAAAATTAAACATTTCCAGCATGCTCACAGACAAATCTCAGTCTGTCAAACTGGGAGAAATCGTTTCTACTGAACAAAAGCTGGAAACATCTCCACAGACGTCAGCCTCACTGGGCCCGAGTGCAGCGCAGGTTGTGTTTTAATTTAGGAGTCTGACTTTCATGTTTTCACAACTGCCAGAAACTGACTCTCTTTGCTATGCTGTACCACTCTCTCCAAGCCAACATACTTAATGCAACGAGCTCACAGCTGTTCTCTGGTGGCTGTGGAGAAAAAAAAAGTCAATCTGGGAAATGCAAGAGAACCATCAACTGCAGCAGATGAGCCAAGTTGAGGAAAAGTGGGAGATTCTCAACACCTCATCACGAAATAATTCATCCAAGAAATTGGTTTTCACTTTCATCCAAACAAAGACAAAAAAAACATCAGGCACCTGTGAAGCTACCCCGCAACTGTTATTCCATTACTTTAATTGAGGACAGATTAGCAATAGAAATCAACTCAATATTTCATCAGTCCAGATTCCACCTATTTAATTACATTAACGAGGTGAGACGGAGTGAAGGTCGTGTGGAGGATACTGCGATCCTGCCGGCCACGAGCACTTCCAGTTACAACAGGCTGCACATTTCTGCACGCCGCGAGCAGGGGATACAATTGTTTGTTCACAGCATCTTTTGTCAGAGCAGGCAATCCATTACACACACCCCCTCTGAATGCAATGTAACATTTCACTCTGATACTGCAGCTGGAGTGGTTGGAGGTTTATGATAAGCGGGTGAAGCAGGCCTGATTGAGATGGCAATAAAAATGTTCTGGGTTTTTATTTTTCACTGATTCACAGGCCTCCCATGAGCAATTAAGTAACACCAATTACCAGGAGAGCTTTTCCCCGAGGGGGGTTTGTTGAGTCTCTCTGTCTCTCTCTGTATGCTTTTGAACATCTGCAGTCAAAAACCCCCCTCCAGTGTGTGTGTGCCGTAAAAACCGAGCTTCCTCGACATCAGTGCTCAACCACAAAATCTAATTACACCTCCTGTGGTATTACTATTTGCGTTGCAACAAATCTGAGCAAATACAAGAATCACTTCACCATGTCACAATTATATTAAACAGAAGTTCTTTGGAGTTCAATGTGGATTCATGCAAGTTGTTATTCTCGTAAATGAGCCCTGCACGTCTTTGTTTGCTGCAATTCAAGATGGAAACTGAAGGCAACAGTTCTTTATCTTTACAGCGACATAAGTCCCGGTTCAGTTTGGATTTGGCTTGCAGCTGCAGTGTACAAGGCCTTTCAAACACACACACACACACACGCACGCACACACACGTCTGCAGTGGCATTTAAACGGGAATTCGCTGAAGTAGCAGCATCATTAGAAGCAGTGGATGCAGTGGTAAACAAAAAGGTGGGCCAGAGATCTTCTAAACCAACATCCACCCATGTAAACAAAATATATATCTCAGGAAGGAAAGTTGTGGAAAAACTGCAGTTTTTCAGTGTTTCTGTTCAATCACTGTGCATACATTTACCTCATCCAAGACTCACGTATGTTCAGGTCCAGTTTAACACAACACTAACAGGCACCTTCTGCTCATACTGGTCCTGATAGCATCAAATCAAAACCTGATTCCAGTCTGAGAGATGGTGGGTGAAAAACTACAATCCTCTTCATGTGTAAAGTTTGGATCAGACGTCAACAGTGTGAGTTAGAAAATCAACTTTAACCATAATGTGTTTCCACAGTTTGACTAACTGCTTCATGAGACTGACTTTAAGTTTGCATAAAAAAATAAATAAAATGAATAACAATGCACAACCTCATCATCCTCCACCAAAGTGCTGCTGCAAGTTCACATTCATGAGGATTACATGAACACTTCTGCACTTTCTCTGACAATCATGTCGACAAAAGATAAAATATTTTCCACCGTTATGACTTTCCAGAGCTGTACAATCCTGTCTCAGAGTGTTTTCTGATCTGACAAAGGATCTGTTACACAGTCTGCATCTCCAGGGTTTTAGTTTGCGCCTCATGGCACCTGAGGTGACACGCCCCGGCTGGGTTATGGGCTGAACTTATGTTTATACCCAGAAAGAAAATTATGGATTTTACCCCTCATTACTTCTACTGAGGATCTCTACATGTCAATTACAGCAATAAAAAAATATTGTGTTGCAGCAGACTTGAAAATGTGAGCCCATCCTTTTAAAAGAGGTCTGTATCAACCAAAAAAAAAGTAGCATTAACTGTTGGAAATAAAAAAAAAGGCATTAAACCCGCTGATTATAGGACAGCACAGGCAGGATTTTCTAAGCGCTTTCAGAGTCTTTTCCGCTTGTCCTGTCCATAAATTCAGCTGAGCACTTCTAAATCCTCATCAGCCGCTGACAAATGTGAGCAGGATTCCCGAGTCGGGCTGGAGCCTGCTCTCAGATTGATCGAGCCGTACAACTTGGCTGCGTGTTTGGAATAGGCGAAGGCTTTCCTCCTCATCATCTCCCCTTTCCACATGGAGATCATGAGCAGCGTGGAGAGCAGCACGCCCCCGAGGGTGAGCAGGCACAGTCCCGCTATCACACACCGGTCCAGATGGGCGCCCACTCGGGCTTTCTCCCGCTCCAGGCGCTCCATCTCCCGGGCGGACACGC
>OOFC01042900.1:0-10315 GCA_900323345.1 Pseudochromis fuscus
GGACACACTTTCAAAGAGCTGGTTCTCGGTGAAGACTTGGGTGTTTGGGTTCAGGCTAGAGGCGGGTTTAAGGTTAGGCCTTTGGTTGTAATGAGCGTGTGTGTGTGTGTGTGTGTGTGTGTGTGTGTGTGTTACCTTTTGGCAAACAGAGTGCTGAAGTTGTCCAGGACGGTGCTGAGCTTCACCTGCAGGTCGTTGAGGATGTCAGCCGCCTCAGTATCCAGCTGCAACACACAAACAATAAACAAGAGGAGAAAGGTAACAACAGGTTATTCAGAAACATAAGATGTTGTGACATAGCTCAGTTACTTATGGAATTTAAAGCAGTGACCTCATTTACTGTATTTTATTTGCTCTGTTTTCAAGGTAAATCCTGAAAATCATATCAAAACAGGGTAATTTCCAAACAACTAACATGGTGACAATCAAATACCAAACTCCTGGCTTCAAAATGTGGGTCAACAAACCAACGGGTGACGTCATGTTAGCTTTGTCCTTTCTATACACAGACTATGGGAGCAACTTAGGCTTCAGTGTCCTGCTCAAGGACATGTTGACATGTGGACAGGAGGGGCTGGGGATCAAACCATCAACCTAACAGTTTCTGTGGGTGATCTGTTGCACCACCTGAGCCACACCTGACTTACTTACAGTAACTATTAATAACCCAAACCAGACTTCTTTGTGAGCTGTATTTCAAAAAAAACTCCAAGTGTCACAATCAATGTCAGCGTCTCCTGTGAGCAGCAAGAATAAATATGCATGAACCAGACTGTGGTGGTGGTTGAAAAGACAAACGTGGCTCAGTACATGTACAGAAGCTCCACTGCAGAAGTGTGTTGAAAAGATGATGCACAGTGTGTAACACCACACTGTTTTTTTCAGTAGGTGCGACTACAGTGAGTGTGTGAGTCAGTGATGCACACAAACACACACTCAAACTTCAGTACTGGTATTTCTTGTGTGTGTGTGATGATGCTGTGAGATAATGAGGGTAAACAATGCCTCTTCAAACTCATTGACGAGTTTATGAAAAGAGCCTTTCAAGGTACAAAGATCATGGTATTTCCCCGATGCTGAAGCTTTAAAGTCTTGAGTATGAAAAAAAATCTTGTTTTTTTGGCAGGAGGCTGTCACTCTCTTCTCCTCACACTTCCCCTGAGTTACCCTGACTTCTTGAGGACAGAAAGCTGAATGTGGTGAACATAACAACATATAATAAAATACGGAGGAAGCTGCTGAAGAAGTGATCTAAAATATCTGACTCACATCCTCAGGATGTTGCAGAGTTTCTATGTGAGAATTTTTAGCAACAAAGAAATCGACATTAGTTCATATTTAAGTGAGATTTGGGGGTTAATGAGTGAAAATACAGCAACTCAGTCTTGCTGTGGTTTATATAATCTGCAAGTAAATCTTAGTCTCAAAGAGTTACTGTTTGAACTATTTGCTATTTTTGCAGTATTTAATGGGTAAACATTTATTTTATATTTTGTTGTTTTGTTTTGTATAGCAATAGTTCATTTGTGTTCAGCTTAGTTTGATTGTTATATGATTATTTTTGCTCATTTGATGTTATTTTTTGGTTAAAGGTGCTCGGTACCTGGAGGCAGGCTTCTCAGCAAAATTTCAAGATGATATTTTAAAAACCTGTCCACCACCACACTGTGAGTGACGGTGAACTTGACATGTGTCTTGTCAGAGGTCAGTCCAGAGTCTAGATCACCACAGATCTTTGAGGTTCAGTCAGAGTTCAGAGCACTGGAGCTCTGCGAGGACGCCCCCGGGACCAAGATACACTGTCTGTTGGCTGAACTACAAGAACTGTACATTTCTGAGACTGGAGCTCTGTACACTGGCCAAACTTTCACCTGTGGATAAACCAATAAACCAGGAGTTCACGTGAAGTTAAATATAAACTTTTACAGTTTTACAAATGACATGAAGACAGAAGTACACTGCAAAAAACACTAAAAACCAAGAAAAAACATTACTTGACACATGAGGTGAAAATTTGCGTTGCGTGTAGTGTGAATTCACTGTGAGACATTAACAGATTTAGAGGATTTTGAAAGTGGTTTGAGACAAAATACAACTTTTATGTGCACATATGTTAATATTTCATGCCTTCAGTGTTGGTTGATCAGTCCCTGTGAGAATAGGGATACATTTTTTTGAGGGTTTACCACTGTTTGCATTCCGACATGAAAACTGCAGACAAAATGAAGGTAAAATCCATGCCAGTACTATTTTGGCACTCTCACAGGTAAACACATAAAAGGGAGGTTTTAAGGCCTTCAAGGCCACAAAGATCCAGCAACAATCAACTAAAGACTGAAAATATTTCTGTTGGACGTGCAGCCTGCAGGATAAGCTGGCCTTGAGAAGCCTGGCAACAGACCTTCAATAAACCTGTAAAATACAACCTGGTGGCTGAGGCTCATCAGTATGCTGGACCTCAGGTGCACACCATGTGTTATACCAGTGAACTGGCTGGACAACTACAAGACAAGGCATCCCACAGAGTCTATGTAGAAAGCGTGCCATCGATAACTGTGTGTTAAACGTGATAAAGTGTGTTATTAGCTAGAGGACACCGGGCAAACTGCCATATCATATAATTGGACTAAGAGAGGGCCGTGACTTTTAAGTGACAGTGTTTTTAGGTTGTTGCATTTTAATTGAGAGATGTTGCAGTGAAGTGAAGTGAAAGGTTTCAGCAGATCTGTTCTTGGTCCAAATCCAAAATATGAGACGTACAGCTGTGTTTATGTGAACTCCATGTGCTGCGCATAGTAAAACATCTTTATAGGACATCTGAAGGTGACACATGAAAGTGAGGCGTCCTTCAACTGGTCAACATTCACTCCCAGTATTACACAGGATGAAGAGTCTCTGCACAGCATAGACTGTGTATAAAAGATGGATGAAGCACCAGGTTTCAGAGGTGAAGCCAATGTACAAAAAGTGCAATACCATCGATGACCACTAGATACTGGCTCCAAAATACTCAGACTTCATTTCACTAATCTTCCTTTTCACCCATGAGACACTCAGTTAATACAATTTTACCTCAAGTTATTCTCCTGTCATCAGCTAAAGTAGATGTTAGGCCTCAAAACGGAAAAGATTTAGGGGCTTGGTAAGTTTAATTGACAGGCCTGGTGTCCAATGAGATCAGCTCTGAATTTCACTCACATACATTGGGCAGTGTCCTGTTCGAAGGTCACACTCACCTCCTCAGTCCTCCCTTCATATCCAAATATGGTCACTTCTGGCTCCAAACAGCCAACTTGACTTTTAAGTCCACAAACCAAAGGGTGTCATCATGTTAGCTTCATCCAGTTTTATACACAGTCTATGATGCTAAGTGATTGATACTAGTCCAAGATCAGAGTTTTTTCAAATTACATGACCTCATTAATCACATATTTCCAAAAAAATACATATTGTAAATAAAATATGTGATATTTTTTGGAAAAACTATGAAGTATATTCATGTACTATGTCTGATTTACCCCAATTTCCAAGACATTTACTTCCCATGGAAACATAATAACAAACTTTTCTAAATGTATGCATCATATTTCATGTAAAAATCGATCTCCTGCACAAAACTGCTAAAAAGGTGTGAGTCATTTCAAACTTCAGAGAGAGAATCCACAATATTCTCATTTCACTTGGTGTAATTCTTTGGTGTAACTTTGGGAGGACAAAGAAAGTGGATGACTCAGGAAAATTGCTTTTAAGAAGAAAGCCTCCACACACACACACACACACACACACACACACACACACACACACACTAGAATCACAGCCTGAAATTAGAGGTGTCCTTTACAGGTATTAAGTGTTTGTCCGACTCTCTTATCTCGCTCTACCACCCAACTGTACCTTCTTTGTGGCGGCCGTGGCTTCAGTCTTCTCAGAAAGACAGTGAAGGGAAAAAAAGAGAAAAACAGACACACAAATAAAAAGAAAAATCACACAATAATGTGCAGGACACTGAGGATTAAAGAAAAAGTAAAACCACAGGATTGTACATTATGGTATACGGCAGGTAAAAATAGTACAAGGATTTATTTTGGGTGGGATTTTGTGATATTGTCTGGTGGATTGGGTAATGGTGAGTGGGTGATTTTAATAAAAGCTTTTTGTTTATTGCCTCTGGTTTATTGGGATGCGACAAGACTAAAGGGATCACTGACGTCACTGGTAGAAGTCCAATTTTTCTCTGCTGTCTGCTACGGCCCTGCTGCACAGTGTCTTCATCATTTGGCAACTCGCACAATGAATGATCACATACTCAACATTAACTAAATGACTGTCCAATGCTTGTTCATAGCTGGGTTGCACAAGACTTCTGACGAGAAACACTCACCCAGAGAAGTGTGCATCATTGTTTATGCTTTGCTGGAATCATCCCTCACTGACTTTAAATGTACTTATTAGCCATTACTCACATGTGATGTTCAGTTCCCAGCAACTTTATCACTGCTCAGTGACGTAAACTGACCATTAATGAGACAGTTTGAAAATAAAGAGCTCCTGCAACTAAGATATCCACCTCCAAAAGCCAGAATTCCTCTCGCATGGATGATTTCATGGAGGCTGCCCTTTTAAATATTTCAACCAAACAGAAAAATGGGAGGGAAGACGGGCTTTCTGATTGGTTGAAGTGCTCTGACATCACATGGGCTCAGCTCCTGGAAGCTACACATGGTGAGCATTGTTGTTACTTTCTTCTCTGTTGTCACTGCAGCAGAATCTGCAACAAATCTGTATTCCCCGCCTTCTGAGTCACGATTCAGCCTTGAGCCCATGTGATGTCATCCATCATGGCGGCCTAGTAGTGGCAGTAGGACCGCCAGACAAAAACAACCTCTTCATAAATGGTCAAACATGCCTGGGATTTTTGTTATGAGCTCAGTGTTACAAGCTGTCAACCGCTGCATGTATTAATGTCCCAGTTTCTACTCCTTTAAATAGAAACAGAAAGTTCATATTTGTATTTTATTTTGCGTCACTGAGGGGATCTAAACAGCTACTACATCTACCAATGCTTTGGGTACAACTGGATTAATTCTCCTGTTACAAGCGACTACTTGTAGAGTTACTCATGCACAGTGGGATACCTGTAGAGACAGGGAGGTCTATTGTCTAACAGTCTAAATTTCCTTCATCGCATGTAAGAGGTGCAGCAGAGGACAAAGGTCTACAGAGGAAAACAGGGGAGACAACAGTGACTGGACTGCACAAACAAACCTTGTTTACTTCCTCCTTGGTCTGGCGAGAACAAACAAAATAAAACATTAGACACCTGCCCTCTAAAGCCATGTTATTCCTGCACCAACACCTCACTATGCAAAGAGAAACGATGAGCCTAACACTTCAGAACGACACCATAAATCATCTGTAACAAGCTAAACTGAATGAAATGACTAAGCTCAAAGGGAGGGGAATTGAATTGAATCAAGCTGAGCAACAGCTGCCGATGACTGGATCAGGTGCTTTGGTAAACGGGAAGGGTTCTTTAAAGTGGATTTGAGGAAAAGTCTGAGTCATCAGGGCAGGAGACAGAACAGACAGGGTCAGCTCCTACTGAGCCTCACACTCATCTACAGACCCACATTCACACAGGTACACACAAACACACAAACTACACAACTAAATTTGCTTTGAATCTGTCCATTTACATTTATATCCTTGATTTGAACAGTTAAGCTTTTATATAATCTAACAGAAAGTAAAATGGGATGGGAACATAATGCTTTGAACATATCTGCCCATTTTTAAAGTTTTAAAACATAAAATACTGCTTGCTTGTTCAGGACACACCACAGACTGTATGTAGAAATGGATGAAGCAACCAGGGCTCAAAAAGGCAAAAGGTGCAATACCACCGATGACCACTTGATGCTGGCTCCAAAAAAACTCTGGCTCCAATTGACAATTCAAAATGGTCATTTTCAATCATGAAAACTCAGTCAATACACTTTTTCTGATGTCATCAGTCAACTCTTCTCCTCAGTGATCCGGTGGTTCATCTGAAAATCATTTCATCTTTAAGGAGACATTAGGCTTCAAAAACAGGAAGATTTAAGTTCGGGGTAAGTTTGATTGACAGACCCGATCGCCAATGAGATTAGACCTAAACTCTAAACTAAATCCCAAGTTACAGTTCTGGTCTCCATTCACAGCAGCGCTCAACTCCAGTCTCATACACATTGGACAGTGTCCTTGGTTTCAAGGGTCAGACCCACCTCCTCACTCCTTCCTTTAAATCCACATATGGTCACTTCTCCTTCAACATGGCCATGTTCAAAGACCTAACAACTTGTCTCAAAATATGAGTCCATAAACCAACTGGTGACATCACATTAGCTTCATCCATTCTATGTACAGTCTATGGTCCACACACCAATTCTAAGTGAGGATGATCTAAACAAATATGATAACTCTTTAATGTTGGTGCACAGTCACAATGAGATTTATCTGAATATTCATTATTCTGGGATTCATGACATCATGATAAATGATCACAGTTCACTTTTTATCATTGCTTCCAGTATTGGTGCATCTGGTTGCCAATAACCCCAAACACGCCTGTGATCAACTAGAGAAAACCTTTCTTCAACTTTTCCTAAAGCTTTACACTTTGTAGTCACTGAAACACATTTTGTTTACAGGAAAATATACTTTCTTTACTTCCCCATCACTTCTCATGTGGATTTCAGGCTCTGCTGCCTTCACTGTCTGACTTGAAGCTTCCTTTTTCAAGTCTGACAGCGTTTTCACACAAATTATTTATTAGTTAAAGTGGGCCTCATCTATGCAAATGATGAATGCAGGACAAACTTGAGAAAGCTGCACATTGTGATAACTTCTCATCTTCAAGTCGCTGCTGAACATTTCCAGTTTTACTAACTCCCGTCTCAACCGGCTGATCACAAGATTTTCTCAAGTGAGGATTATCATTTGTAATATGTTTCAAACACCCACCTCTTTGGTCTGAGTCTCCTCCTTCAGGCAAAGACAAGAAAGGAAATATTTGAACACAAAACCAACACCATTAATCTCTATTTTGTGTACAAATAACTATTGAGCTAGAAATACAAAACTGCAACTAGAGTGTTGACAGGGATGTAAATAAAGCAGAGTATTAATTAGGACTGAGGAATATTTCAGGGGAAGGAGAAATACTCTGGACAGACTGAGAGGAACAGAGTAGACGTGGAGGACACAGTGACCACGAACAAACCAACCTGCTTCTCCTTGTCTTTCTTCTCATCCTGGAAGGACACACATTTATGAGTCACACACTAATACACACACACACACACAGCAATACTGACACTGTGAACGACAGTTTCATTAGGTTCACACTGTTCTCCTATAGCTCCTCCACACAGATGTTAATAAAGCTGACTGCTGCTTACAGGTGAAACTCACAGGCCTCATGTCACTCAGAGTAATAATAATGTTTAATGTTTTACATCCTACTGAGCAGCTAAACAGTCACAAACAATAAGAAGTCGATTCTGTAGCAGCACGGCATAAATAAAACCTTTAATATTACAGATTTTCATGATCAAAGGATAGAAGAAAATTATATTATAGTAGCTGGATGTAAAAAAAAAAATCTGTTTTTTAATGGTTATTCTACAGAGTTTCTCCAGTTGTTTTAAATACGTTAAAAAATTACAAAAAAGACTATGAATGTACAAACACAACAACAACAAATTATGCAGGTTGTATTTTTGGTTTGTATTTTAGTTGTAGCTAAAATATATACTATAAAACACGTCTGCAATTTTATGGGTTATTTCCTGTTTGTTTTACAGTTTTTCCTCCTTCTTTTTACAGCCAAAAATCTTAATAAAATGAACTAAAACAGCATGAAACCAATCTAACCATGAATACCAATAAAAATGTTTTTCTATTCTTATCATATATTTTTATATTTACCATATTTGTCCACATATAAAGACTTAAAATATATTTACAATTAAATTTCTTATTTGATGAAACTTAAATTTAGGTTAGACACAATTATTTCCATTTATTTGCTTGTGTCTTTTGCTCGTATTTTACATATTGTTTTTTCTCTATTGTTTGAATTGTGCAAAAAAACACACACATGAAAACAACATAAAACACATGCAACTATAAATTTCATTTCTTTTCCACATATGAACACTTAAAATACACTCATGATTACTTATTACTTATGAATCCATTAAATGTAGTTTAAATAGTGAGAATATATTTCTAAAAGTTGATATAATTACTGACAATAAAATGAAGCATTTGTTCCTGTGATTTTTTTCCTGTTATTTGTTGAGGTTTTTACTCTAATAATGTTAAATAAATGCTTTTTTATCAGATCTTATACATGTAAATATCCTTCATTAAATATACAAAAAGCAAAAATGCACAAAACTTCCTGTAAAATTAAAGCAACAAACTGCATTTTATTTGTAAAATATTACTGTATTTGATGGATACGTTCTATTATTTCATATTATTGCTACTGGTGTCTGAAAAACTACTGTCTGGATAAACATGGTTTCATCCATTTTAATTGGGTTTGAATCCTTAACAGCAGACGAGCAGATACTTGAGGCCACTGGGATTTTTAAAACACACTTAAACACCTGGAGCTGTAAAAAGACAACAGTCCACAGTCTGTCTGTCCAGATACTGAACGTCTTCACTAACTACCTGCTCCCTCTGAGCTCGAAGGTGTGGTGACAATAAAGTAGTAAAGAAAGGCTGCAGATGCTCAGGTCTTCATGACACATAATTGGACGACACTACTGAGGCTGAGAGCTGTGCAGTCACAGAACAAAGCTACAAACAAAGAGCCTGTTTCTATTTATCAGCGACATCATGTTGACAGATATGAAGGTACATGAATCCGTCCATCGCTCAGCTCAGCCACACTTTCACGACAAGTAACTACAACTATTCAAAGGACTTGTTTAAAGGTTTCTTCTTTGTTGGACCAATTTCAAACAGTCCAGACTCTTCACTACGGGACGCTCGTCATCATTAACTCTAATTGGCTGAGTGAGGACACCAGCTCCTGCCTCCTCTGTTTCACTTCAACTATTCCTTCACAAACCAGGGTTCACTTTTGTAATGACCATCGACTCCAGCTGTAGACAAGGTGCCAGCCTCATTTCTAAACAATACCATAAACATGTGGACAGTGAAGTGAACTAATTAGGATAAATCTATGACACATAGACAGCTGGGATAGGCTAGAGCAGACCCCTGTGACCCAAGTGTGGAGAAGCAGGTATAGAAGATGACTGACTGACTCTCACACATATTTTTAATTTAAATATATATGCAGCAGTTGCCATAACATTGAAATGAAATCTTTTAATCTATATCAGTTTTATTGTTTTTACACAAATGATGCATGTCCTTGTTAAACATCAAGAACCCAAATTATACAAGCTTTCATGTAAAATGAGTGAGACTGAGTGTAAATAAGCAAGTAATAAAGTTTTATTTCCATATAATTGTTGTTCTTTTAGCTGTTTTTGGTCTCTATCAACACCAGAGGTTACAGCTTTTTTGTTTGGGCTGAAAAAAAGCAGCACAGTTCAGACTAGACTAGTAGCAGCTGTAGTAGTAATCAGTAGTTGGTTGCAACAGTATAGTTACCGTATTGTCTGCACTATAAGCTCCACCTAAAAGCCTTTAATTTTCTCAAAAACCAACAGTGCACCTTATAATCCGATGCGCCTTATCAATGGATCAATTTTGGTTAATTATGGCTGCCGTGGTCAGGGGGTGTATATTGTGATTGCACTAACGTTTGATTTACCGTAGCGGTAACAGACTGTTTCTTTTACGTGTTTACTGAATCAGGGAAAAGTTCCCTCCACGTTTGTGATGCACTAACTAGGTGATAAAAAGTTGCACTACCTGTTGTACCTTGCTGTTGGTAAAAGATAAAACTACGTCACTGACGTTACCGCGGAGAAAAAAATCAAACAGCTGTTCATGTAGCTTTGAACTGTGACAAATGGAGTTGGAAATACATTGTTTTCAACGAAGGCGGCGCAAATACCGGTAAGATCTACTGGTACGTACGGTACCGTATTGTGAATGTACTAGCTTGTTGTGGAGTGAACGGAGTTGTCAGAACGTTGGTTTGTTTTCTATGAATAAAGTTTGACTGACTGACTTATCTGACTGTTTTGTTGACATTCACTTTAGTGCAGCTTCATCTAGATGGATGATAACACAACCCCAGACACTACAGTAGTTTCTATTCTATGCACCTTATAATCTGATG
>OOFC01042901.1:0-13389 GCA_900323345.1 Pseudochromis fuscus
TAATATACAGACTATACTCTCAGATGTACTCTAATATACAGACTATACTCTCAGATGTACTCTAATATACAGACTATGCTCTCAGATGTACTCTAATATACAGACAATACTCTCAGATGTACTCTAATATACGGACTATGCTCTCAGAAGTACTCTAATATACAGACTATACTCTCAGATGTACTCTAATATACAGACTATGCTCTCAGATGTACTCTAATATACGGACTATGCTCTCAGAAGTACTCTAATATACAGACTATACTCTCAGATGTACTCTAATATACAGACTATGCTCTCAGATGTACTCTAATATACAGACTATGCTCTCAGAAGTACTCTAATATACAGACTATACTCTGGGTAATACAACACTGTGCTCTGCATCTTTTATTTAAAAAAATCTGAAATTCAAACATCCTCGTGACGGCATGAAACCTCTTCCCAGACACAAACTGACAGTTTGTGTTGGAGATACTGGACAAAGTGATCATAGATGTATCACAGCAGGGTTTTAGTCTTTAATTCAAGAGCTTTGTAGTTTAATAGAATTTCCTCTGATCTCACATCTCTCATGAAGTCAGATGCTTTGCTGCTACTGGTGACACCACTATCACTTTGTCACACATTATCCATTCCTTGAATTACTTGAATCAAATAGTCCCAGTTAACCCCAGCTGACCCTAACGAATTCAATTATAATTAGATAAATGTTGGAGCTTTGAAGTCATCCCATTTCCTATTGAAAATCAATGGACATCACTTGTGGAAAAAGACCACTCGTGGGCATTAACAAGCTCTCCTGCAGTTGGGATGTGGCTGAGCTCCTCACCCAGCACAAAGCAACAGAGTAAATGAAAGAGGATAGCGAGCACAGCCCTGTGGGAAGCCATGATAACAACTCTCACTCTGTCTCTTTTTTTCTTTTAATGAAATGTGTCCGTTTTAATTTGACACTGCAGACGCTGCACAGAATCTACTGCAGTCACACTGAAGCTTATGAGAAACAAACAGGGATCATGCATTTTTATCCACTATCATCCATTCATAATAACACTAGAATGGATTTAAGTTGACTTAAAATATGAAGATGTAGCATTTAAAAAGAAGATATGCAGAGTTTTGGTGATGAGAGTAACTGCTGTGGTCTCCTACTGATTTACAGACATGATTCCTTCAGAGCTGTGCTTCAGTCCTGAGGACAGGGGAACGTGTCACGGTGCCGAGCGGAGGTTTGCGTACAACCCACGAACCAAGAGGTGCCAGATGTTTTCCTACAGCGGCTGCGGAGGAAACAGGAACAACTTCACATCCCGGAAACACTGCATCCACAAGTGCATCAGGAGCAAAAAAGGTATCGAAAGAAATCACTGCTGAAGTAGCTAAAGAGGAGGTGTGTGCGTTGTCATCCTGAAGAGAGTCTTTAATGTAAAAACTGATGATGTCATTGTGTCGGTTGTGTTGCAGGGAGGAGGATGATCCGAATAAGGAAGAAAAACATTAACAGCATTGCTAATCGCTCAGTCTGAACACTTGGCCCAACACCAGACCCTGCACCGCTGTGCAGTCATCTGTATTTATGTCTATATTTTGTTTTTTAGCTCTACTTATATCTGGTGTTTTGTAGTGCTGCGGTGTTTTACGAGTCAAGTCTGCAACAACCTGTGTTCCTGTATTTCTTCACAACACTCCAATCTGGACTCTGCTGAAAATAATGCTAGCAGGGGTATAATGTTAAATTCAGTAAAAATAGTTCATAAAATGAGCCTGAGCTGCACCTGGGAACAGAGTTATCACTAAAATCATCATATAGGATTCTGTAGGTAATCAGATTGTTCTTCAGTGTCTGCACAGCTCCATGTTTCTCATCTAGATTTTATTATATTAATGGTTAGAAACATAGTGAATTACCTGTGTCTGTGTGTTGACGTCAGGACCTTCATGTTAAAGTTATGCCTCATAAACGAAAACAAATATATTTTACAGCCTGTGGCAAAGTTCAGTTACAAAACATGCCCATCATCTATAGTGAATAACAGCAAAGCAGAATGATGGCATAAAATAGTAAATATGTCTCCCTCTAACTGAAAAAATAAACATTTATATTAATTTTAGATGCCTATTGGTTTATCAATAGTCTCAGCAACATAGAAACTCACAATTTAGTAACTCAGTAAAAATGAAAATTATGTTTTGGTCAAGATTTAAACACCTTATAGATTTGAGTTGTGCCCATATTAACAAACTGAGAGGAAGACGGAGCTTTTCACTGCACAATATTTCACTTTAGTTGACACAGTTGGATTAAGTGGAAATACTTACAGTACAGAACAGTATGTGTGGATTTAGTGACATCTAGTGGTGAAGGTCCAGATTGCAACCACCCCTCTGCCAGAAACCTGTTGTCATGAACGGACAGAAACACCACACAAGCAGCAGCCATGATTTGAGTTCAGTTGGATATTTAGAAACTAACAGTAGGAAGTAATGTAGTTAACTTGAGTTACTTTTTGCATGTTAATACGAGATGACATCAGCAAATGTGAGGAAACAAGTTCTGCTCACTGTGCCTCATGACCATGTTCTAGCTGAAGCTGTCAATCAACAAACTGAACTTAAATAAATTTGCTGCCCCAGAGAAAACATTTGTCCCTCAGAGGTTTTGGTCCAGAAGAGGCCACAGCAAAGTTTATTCTGTTTTATGTCTTTGTCTCAGTTCTTGATGATGATTCTCAGTCTGGTGGTTGTTCTTCAGCTAGTTTGATCCTCCATTGGATGTTATGGTTTTTGGGAACACAAACGATGCTGAAGCAGCCACCTTACTGTTACATCTTGAAGGACTCTCTGTGGAGCTGATGGAGTAAAGGGGTTTGGTTTGTAGGCTATGTCGGCTCAAGATGGCAGTCTCCATGAACAAGAACTTACCATCTGTATAGATATGAAATATTTAGTTTGACTTTTCTAATGATAATCAACCAATAAAACCACAGTAATCAATATTTTATTAATACACTCTGCTCCTTTTAAAGAGGATGTAAAAGCAGAGTTTGAGATTTCTGGTGGATCCTGAACATTATGTCTGCAAATTACAAAAACACAGGTTGTGTCACACTTGGCTTGAGATGAGAGTATTTGTGTAAAATCATATCTAGTGAGGCTGAAACACCTTTTTAAATGACTGAATCATTATCCATACTGTTGTAATATCCCACTGACAAAAAGCACATTCGCTTTGCTGATATCTATCTTCACCGATTATTTTTCTCACACACGTGTTTTGTCTTTATTTGATGGTTTATGATCATGTTCAAACTTCTCTCTGCATCGTTTCTGGGAAATAAACCAAAATTGCAAAAGTTTTGCTTGATAGTAAAATGGAGGCTTTTATTTTATATTCACAGTGTATATACATCAACTGATATTTTTCTACAATAGTTTTTTTTTTTGTCAGGGGAGCAAAGTGGTGAACAGTCTATATTACAGTACCAATGATGACATCTATTCTAACTCTGAAATCACAAAACTATGTCTTCATACCTGTAAATCAATGTATAGAGTGTAATGACTGCATATTAATGTCACTTAAATAATACTACAGTCCTGTTTGTGCAGTTTAGAACCACAAGGGGGCAGTGTTGTGTAAGGAGAGGTGGTCCTGGGTAAAGGTCTCTCTCAGCTGGAGAACTCTTGTCTGGTTTTATAACTGTGGATGTAATGGACTGGACTGTGAGTGTTTATGTAATAAATTTCAACAATCTTTTTTTTCTGTCCTCTGGTTTCATCTGTTTCATTTCCCATCAGTCTTTGTTTACAGTGTTTCACACAAGCACAGGAAAAAACTCACAGACTTTCCACTGGGCTTAAATTGTTTAAAGCTACAAGTGTACGGTCTCTGGAGCCGACATCCAGGTTTTTATGTTGCTAAATCAATTTACGTTTTACCATATGTCAGATCATTATGTCTGTTTTGAATGAGGTTGTTCATAGAGATTATGATCAGCTCTGCTCTGCTGTTTAGCATCACACTTCCCACTCATTGTTGTAGCTTTACAGCCCATACGTTTACACGGTCCATAACTTTCTACTGTTTAATTAGGCCTGACTGCTCCTGGTTTCCAGCAGCAGCAGGAGGTCGTCTTCATTCACTACCTGCACATGACCACAGAGGAGCTGCTGAACACAGAGGAGCATGTAGTCACTACAGACGCACATATTTTCCTCAGCAGTTGGTAAACACTGTGGTGGTGTTATATCAGTGCACTGACTCTGTCTTTATTAGCTACTGTGTACATGTATCCACACAGTAATCCACAGTACCATGCACACACTGCTTCCTGGTAACAATCCCACAATGCAACACAATAGATTAAAAACAATAAAGTTAAGCGTGTCAGCAGTTGTGATGCAAAGGACATGATTAAATATATTTTTATTTTCTTAGTTTTGATGTGAAAACGAGTTCATTTCAGTTATTTTTCTCGTTATTTAAAAAAAACTTTGTTTATAGGATAATTTATGTTGTCATGTCGAGAAAACACACAACACTTTCTCGAGATAAGATCAATTATCTTTTAATCTTAAGAAAATAAAACTTCTTTTCTCAAGATATTGGGAAAATATGTAAAGATCTCGAGAAAACTACTGAAATATCTTATCTCATCTTATCTCGTCTTATCTCGTCTTGTCTCGTCTCGTCTTATCTTATCTTACCTGACCAGAAACTCAACTCTAATGTAAATGTTAATGTATCCTTGTCGGCTGGACATCACCACATGCACCTTAAACTTTCTGTTTTCTCAGGACAACACTTTTTGTCAAACACATGTGAATAGTTACCAATACAGTTTTAAGTACTTCATAATAACATTATAGTACTAACACTGACCTGTAACATGTTTTAACTTCATATTTGTGTCACTTTATCACCTGTTACTGCTTTGATGAACATCTCCTCGATCCATCCACTATGAGAGACACTGGGCTGATGCTGAGCGTCCAAACATCAGTGTGAAGCTGAAGGACTGAAACGTCCTGCAGCAGAGACCACTGAGACAACCCCCATCTGCTTCAGCATGCACAGAGGAGAGTTTATCTACAACAGGAAAACAGCTCAGCATCAAGAGTAATGTGTTGTTTTTACAAACTGAGGGTCGTCTGCAGACAGTTTTTCCAGTCTCTACTGCGGCATTAGAGAAAAATCACTTGAACTGATGGTTCAGATGTTTTATATCTTGTATTATAAAAGCTTTTTTTTCACAGTCAAGCAGATTGTAGCCTGCCCAGAATAAAATATTTCTTGCTCCTCCTGCTATAAAGTGGTGCAGGTATTTCTCTGATACTCAGGTATCAGTTATTGGTTCAAACAGTCCAGGTTTGTGGACCCCTCCCCCAACTTTATTGTTCTCAAAGCAAATAATTATCAGCTTGGATAATTAAAAAACAAAGAATTAGATGTTTTATTCATGTTGTTTCCTTACAAATCCTGCATCTCTGCTCTACAATAGAAGAATTACTTTATTGATCAGCTTCATCAATACACAGACCACCCCACAGGACATGCAACACCAGAGAAGCAATAAATCCCTTCAGCACTAGTGAAAGAAATATGTGTCATATAAAGAACAAAACAAAACAATTGTGCAAAGTTTTGGACATACGTGTGCAAACAAAGACAGCCCACAGCTGCTCAAAACACCCTGCATGGTTCAAAACAGCTTCTCCCCTGAAGTAAGTGCCCATGAGCAAAGCACTTCATCTGCAGCCAGAGATAGAAAAGCAGAATTTTCCAGTGCTAACTACAATCTAATAACTGTGCGTTCAAGTCTGTATCAATGCGTGGGAGTGGAGAGTGAAAAAAAAAAAAACCCTGCAGTGTGTGAAAGTGGCCACAGATTCCAGGTCCTCAGCTGTGGGCTGGAGTGTGATGTAACAGGAACTAGTGGGTTGCCGTCCAACGTCAACCTGACAGCCGCTTCAGCTGCGCTCATTGAGCGCCGGAGATCCGCCGTGGACACTTCACCCTGCGCCGTGGAACCAGAAGACGAGGAGACAGACACACTGCGGGTGTGTGCGCGTGTGCGTGGGGGGAGATCTGCGTGGAGAGCTTACTCCGATTCAAACCTCTGCGCCTCTGTGGGATTTTTCACTCCGGTAGGACGCGCTGAGTGTGAATTGTGTGCCGCGCGCTGTGTTTCATGTACTCCCATGTTTTCCAGGCAATTTGCAGCAAATGTCGAATACAATTAAGTTAACAGCGCTGTTTGCGTCCATCGTTGTTTGTTTATCGAGGTCATTTGAGCTGTATGTGCGTGGATTACAGAGCCGAGCGGTGTGCATTAGTGGGATATACTGTGTGTGTGGTTTTTATCCTCATTCACCAGCATCGTTTACTGTTTAATCTGCATTGTCCTTCTGTCCAGAGCTGGATGTAAAGAATAATAATAATAATATGGATGTGATGGAGGAAGGTAATGTAGCAGCAGCCTTTTGTGGGCTTTGGAGACCCATCAGGCCACCAGAGCGCGTGGTGCATGATCATTTATATAATATCCGATTTGAGGTGTTTTTATCCACGGTGTGAGGCTGTTGATTGGCCGATCGGGTGATGCACTGGGGTCTCACTCAGACTACACTGTACACACTTGGATTAAAACAGCAGGATCTCTTTATTGCACGCACAGAAATACTTATTGATCCATGCTTTCAGACTTCACATGCATTACAATAGACTGTGTAATCACTAATATATGAAGTGGATGAAAGGCAGCGAGGCTTTTCACATTAATTAAAGTGGAAAGCAATGATTCAGCCCCATTCAGCACTGAAACCTTTTGATGTAAGTGGTGGTCACTGGTTGCTAAATCATCTGCATGGTTACATAAGCAGCAGATTTGGACATGTTGGGGAAGTTTGTGGGCTGGACGGTGTAAGGGAATGATGATGGTGAATGATGGGGATGATGATGATGTGTAGGAGGAGGATGTGATGCACTGGTGAAGGGAGGTGACAGGAGCAGAGGTAACTCCCAGCCCCACAGCTCATTGGTTCGTCATGGCTCAGAGTTTGTGGACAGGAGTGGACTGTGGATTTGTGGTGGCTTTTAGCAGTGATGGAGTGGAGGGCTCTCAGATAGCTTATTATGCACTCTCACACAAACAATACACTGGATCAGATTAAAAAAACAGTTTGCATGCATCTTTGTGAGTAATCCAAGTCAGACATTATTGAGTAAATCCTGACATACTGTGTCATTTGATTTAGTTTATTAAGTTGAACCAACTTAATTTGAATTCTAACTCAAATTATTTAGTTTTTTTTACTTTTTTATTGTTAAGCAAAGTAAATTTTCCTTATTTTAATTTTACCCAACTTCTTAAATTATCAATTGACTATGTTTTTCATGCTGGAAACATTCTTTATTATAGACTTTACTCAATAATCCAGTGAATCATCAGTGTATATTAACTATTATTATGTGAAAAGGCAACAGGTGTTACTATACGTGGTGTTTTTATTTGCTGTTTTGCCATTAAACTGCTTTACATTTGGTGTTGTAAAGAGGAAATGAAACTAAATTCATCAACAATATCTGTTGTTTGAGACACAGAGGTCATTTTATTATGGAAAGGTTATGATTATGGTTAAATGTTGAATATATTATTGGTAAAAAAAAAAAAAAAATCATTGTGTGGTAGATGTGACAGCTTTAAGCAAAAAATAATATTTTTTTACTAGGTAATCTTGAACAGTTATGACAAAATAAATAACCCAACTAAATCAAAGTTTAAAAAAACATCCTTGTATTTGTTGTTACTGTAAAATACAAGAAAACTACACACAATGCATATGCAGAAACCATCACTCATAGTAAGAAACTGCAGCTGTCACTTGTGTCATATTGGAAACAACTTCAACTAAAGAGGGAATTCTTCTTGTTTTATTTAAATTAGGTCTGAAGAAGTGATATTATTGAATAATTTCTACAATTAATATTCGATGCTCATTTTGTTATGATCATCCCACAGCCTCTCACATTTATCTTGCAAACCCGAACAATGAGAGCCTACAACTTCAGTTTTATTCATGCCACATCACTTTCTGCACTGTCACAGAAATGTTGCGAACACATGTTGATTGTTGGACGTACACGTTGTTATTTTTAGATTTGCACACAGTGGTGGTTTGTTACAGACAAGGGGGTTATTTATGCACACAAATGATGAGAAATACCAGAAAGTAAGTCCTGTTTTCGCTTCGCTGTCCATGCGTGTCGGCTGTCAGGACGCTTTGGACCGAGAACGTGTCAAAGCTGCCAGTTGGCAGGGCTGTCACATCGAGTCTTTGAGGCCATTTTGCTCTGATATCTTCCAGGGGCCTGGACCTACACTAAATACATGAGCTGATTGTGCAGTGGGAATGTCGTGCGAGCCATCACACTCAACCCTCATGCTGAGTGTTTACCGCCCGAGTCCAGAAAACAGCTATTAAATGTGGGCGAGACAAAGGTCTTGGCAGCATAGCTCCCAAAGCCCAGTGCGATCACCATGGTATGGTGGATCTTTTCCTGAAGCGGTGGCATTTAAAAGGCTGTGCCAGTGGAATCTCATTCACACTGCAGCTGATTCTGATGTACAGTAGCGCTGCAGTCGAGCCGCAAAAGGATCATTTTCTTTAATGCCTTTCATTTAGAAGTCATTAAATGGCATTTTTGCAGTGATTAAATGTGGATTCAAGCGACGCCTTTGTGAAAAATCCATCCCATAAACACTGCTGGCAGCACACTGTGACGAGCCCAGAGGCCACCCGATTCACAGTCATAAGAGTAATGACGATTCTCATGAAACGTAACCCCTCATAAATCATCAAGGCACAGTGGGCTCCTGCAGCCTGCTCCATATTGATTCCCCTGTTATGCTGCTTGTCCCTTTGTGAACACTGCAGAGCTCTCACATATTTATTGAGGGATGCGACCAGTATTAAATCCTTGCAGCATCTTTTTACCGTCCTTCAGGTGCATTCAAGCTTGAACCCTTATTGCGTTTCAGCTCAGATTAAAACAGCAACCCTTGTGGACATTATATGTTTTTTTTCCCGTCTGCTTACCCCGAGCCGCAGTTATCGTATTACACAAAAGCACAATGATGTACATATGCAGGATCTGGATTCAGTTTCGGGGATGTGAAACCTTTTGAGGTAATTTTTCCGCTCATACATTATGAAGGGTCATTTTTTTTCCAGGTTCATTACAAGGAGCCCGATGGGGACTGTCATGAACTGATGAGCAGCATCTGGACACCTCTGATTGGCACCTGGAGCTGTAGCGTTTTGTGGAGGATAGTGGAGAAGAGGCTGTGCGGTTTCTAAGGGTGTTTCATGTTTGTGTGAGCTAAACAAACTGTCAGTGACACAAGCTTCCTGATTTACTGTGTGGGAGGGGGCTTCTGGCAAACACAGTAGAGGAAATGGTCCCTGGGAAGCTCTGCATGTTTGCGTGTTATCCAAAGGTGAACCTGCAGTGCTGGACAGCAGATCAGCATTAAACCAGTTTAAGGGTTTTTTACTGTAACAAAACTCAGACACAATAATCCACTGATGAATAATTTGTTGCAACTTGCAGAGATTTCTGGTTTCAAAAAGCTCCTTTTATAGCCACTTTGGATCCTTCTTCCACTCTGTACTTTCTGCTGCTGTGAGCAAATGTCTGCAGCAGTCATTTCTGCTGGATCTCCAATTAGTCTAACTTACTCTACTGTGAAAATATGACTGTTATTATTGTCAAGCCCAGGCTGCTGTAAGCTGTGCCAAAATCCTCCCCATATTATTGCAGTTAATTGGTTTCCAAGGTTAATAAAAGTTTCAAATTGTTTGGTTCTCTTTTGGAAAACAAAGTGTATTATTGTTGATTCTGTTTGTAGGGGTCAGGTTTACAACTCACTGCATGACCTGACTGTTTTTTTTATGTTACCACTCATCTCGAGCAGAACATGGCTGTAAAGGTGCAGTTACTGCACTCAGTCCAAAACATGGCTGTTTCTTCCTTGTCAGATAGCGTCAGCAGATCAGATAGTGTTACTGATAGTGTCATATTCATCACTCCCAGCTGCTCCATCTATACATGTTGCATCAGGCCACGAGAAAATTAAACACTTGATCCCAAGCATATTATGCTGCTTCCATCCAACCTGATGGTGGGTCTGTGATGGTCTGGGGAGACCTCTATATGTCAGCCAATGGTAGCCTGACCTTACACTGGTGCTGTGGTCTCTTGGTTCCTCCCAGCCTCATGTAGCCATAGTGTGTTGGCTGTTTCTGGATAATTCTATTAACTTCAGTTTATTTGTACAGCCCAATATCACAACAAGGTTTTCTCGTTGAATTGACAGACAAACAAGCAATGTAAGCAAACAAACAGCCTAATAAATAAGTCCAACTGTCAATGAAGCAAATGGATAAGTCCAAGGCATCCCCTGTCCCTAGACCATGGGTGGGTAATCCTGGTCCTCGAGGGCCGCTATCCTGCATGTATTAGATGTTTCCCTCTTCCAACACCTGATTCAAATGATCAGGATCGTTATCAGGCTTCTGCAGAGCTTGATGATGAGCTGATTATTTGAATCAGGTGTTGGAGGAGGGACACATCTAAAACATGCAGGATAGCGACCCTCGAGGACCAGGATTGCCCACCCTTGCCCTAGACCCTCCTTCTCGGCAAGGAAAAAACTCAAAAACCCAGTGGGAAAACAGAGACGTCGAGGAGAACCAGGGTGAAGGAGAGATCTACTGCTATAGGTGGACAGGCTGTAGATGTGACTCGGACTGACGCACATCTAATAGCTGATGCTAATGAAGCTGTTGATGAGGTTCCCCAGACCTGAAACCAATTCAAAAACTCTGTGGGTTTTTTTGTCTATTGAAGCAGAAGCTTTGTTTTCATTTGTGTACATGGGTGTTGACATTTACCTCAGTGGCTCAGAGAAAATGAAGCTCAAGACTTTTTCAGTGCTAGAGAGGATTTACAAATAAGTAAAAGATTTATGATACAATATGATCTTGCTTTCAGTTGGAGGTGCCCTGTGAGCAGTTTTACAGACATCCTTGGTGTATAGTTGAATTTTTGTTTGAACTGTTGCAGCTGTTTCAGGTGAGAGGACAAAGTTATTAATGAGTTGCAAACAAGCGCAGGACAAGATGAAGAAGATAAAATGCATGACAGTAAATTGATCTCAAGGCTTTGGCGTTGTGCAAAACAAGCCACCTGGAAACATCACAAAGGTCTCAAAGAAACGAATCCTTTTATTCTCTAATTATTCACATTTCCACTCTTTTCGCTGCAGCTCACACTTGCAGGCAGTCAAATGTTTTGGCTGCACAACCCCAAGCCACACAGAGCAACTTGAACCTCTGACGTGAATAGCACTCTTGGAGGTCAAGTCTAGGGCCCACATGGAGGATATTCCTCGGGGGCCGTTGAATTTGACCGAGCTCCAGCGTTATTTCTGTCGTGGCATGACCCATGGGGAACCACTCGCTCCGGTCCCAGAAGATCCTGTGTTCACTGTTGACATTGCTGGACTCCAGTAAATCCTAAAAGAGTCGTAAGTGAATAAATAATGCATTAGTGACATTTTAGTTAGGCGGCTGCAGCTGTCTCACTGCCTTCCTGCGCTCACATGCTCGGTCCGATTTGTGTCTATAGCAAAGTATGTCATAGTTTATCTTGGGACTGTGGAAATCTTTTTTCCTAGCGCAGAATGTGAGTGTGATATGGAAACGTTTGTCCGGATAGGATGTCACTGAACACAGGGGAGGATTAGTGAATGGTGCTAACTTGCAGAGGTATCCCAAAGGGCATTTATCTGAGTTTATTATGTTTCCGCGGCCAGAAGAAAAACCGGGCTGAAGCACTGATGATAAAATCTGCACATATGAAGAATCGTTTACCTATTTCCCCCCTAAAATGTCCTGAAATTAAAGTGTGTGACTTTAATAACCACTGAAACAAGTGTAAAGCAGCAGATTGTTATCATGCAGATATATCACACAGAAAGAGGGAAGGGGGAAAAAATCCTACTCAGCTATTGTGCAAAGCTGCCACCCTGTCAGTGCACTTAAAGCTCTCGACAAAGAAAATCTAGTGACCTGTGAAAATGTGACTCTATGTAGTGGAAAGAATCGGTGGAATTAGCCGCACATTCCCACCAGACTGTACTGTACGCCCCAGGTTAAACGGCCGGCACATGCTCGGCAGGTTAGTCTATTTTAAACAGAGCCTAGAAGCCATATAGCCACATCCAAACATTTACATTAACACCAAGGAGAATTACCAGCAGCTATGCAGGTGCAGTGCACGATGGAGCCCGGTGTATTTTTAACCAGAGTATTTTTAACTAGGTATTTGTACTATTTTTTCCTTTGCGTAGACTAGAGGCCTCTGGAACAGGATCCTTTTTCTATGGTAACACCTCGAGTACTCAAAGTCTCCTTTGAAAGTAACTGAAGACAGTCGTGGTGTTTGTTATTTGTCGTCAGGTTTGAAGGATGATGGGACGCCATTGAAACTAATGCGATTTCAGACTTGAAGGGTACGTGTAATTTTATCTTTTCCTCTGGGTGTTGTTTTCATCGGCCTGTTTAGTATCTCCTGACATTTTGGGAAATACACTCATTGGTTTTCATGCTGGGAATCAATATTACTCTATGATAGATAGATCTGTAGCTACAGCCTGGGCAGGTAGATAGCTTAGCAGAGCATAAAGAAAATTACTTGGTTCTATCCAAAGGTTCTGCAACATATTCTGGTAACAGCAGCTGAAGCTGAGTAAATAATGTGTTCATTCATAATAATTAATAAGTAAAATCTACAAGTTGTGGTTTGTGTCTCTTGTTTGTGAGATAGGCAGTGGTTAGAATAAGTACCGTATTTTCCGCACTATAAGCTCCACCTAAAAACCTTTAATTTTCTCAAAAACCGACAGCGCTCCTTATAATCCGATGCGCCTTATACATGGATCAATATTGGTTAATCATGGCTACCGTAGTCAGGGGGTGTATATTGTGATTGCACTAAAGTTTGATTTACCGTAGCGGTATCAGACTGTTTCTTTTACGTGTTTACTGAATCAGGGAAAAGTTCCCTCCACGTTTGTGATGCACTAACTAGGTGATAAAAAGTTGCACTACCTGTTGTACCTTGCTGTTGGTAAAAGATAAAACTACGTCACTGACGTTACCTCGGAGAAAAAAATAAAACAGCTGTTCATGTAGCTTTGAACTGTGACAAATGGAGTTGGAAATACATTGTTTTCAACGAAGGCGGCGCAAATACCGGTAAGAGCTACCGGTACGTACGGTACTGTATTGTGAATGTACTAGCTTGTTGTGGAGTGAACG
>OOFC01042902.1:0-14183 GCA_900323345.1 Pseudochromis fuscus
TGATAACGATCCTGGTCATTTGAATCAGGTGTGTTGGAAGAGGGAAACATCTAAAACATGCAGGATAGCGGCCCTTGAGGACCAGGATTGTCCACCACTTCTGCCAATACAGAGGTGCAACAACGTACAATGCCACTGATGGCCACTTGAAGCGGGGTCCAAAAAAGTCGTCCTCCAGTTGACTCCAATTCAAAAATCATTAAGGGGTGGTTAGTTTGATTCACAGTCTCCAATGAAACCAGTCCTGAACTCAAGTCTCACACACAGTGGGCAGTGTCCTGAGGATCAGAAATCAGATCCGCCTCCTCATTCCTCCCTTCATATCCAAATATGGTCACTTCTGGCTCCAAAAACCAACATGGTGACCTTCAAAGGGCAAACTCCTGGTAACTTTACATCAGTGTGTGCAGCTGAAGCAGAGGGGGATGTTAATACTTTTGCTGACATTTTGTTATAAATAAAAGTATTAAATTTTCTAGTATTGCACAAATGGAGCCTGGTGGTAAATAGAAGTTCAAGGAAAATACAATTCACCCCGAGGAAGACACACATTTTGATGATTGATAAAAAATCAGGAGTTCACCAGAGTACTTCGTAAATATTCTCTGAGGACTGTAGCTGTCATGGCAATTCAGCCAAAAGTATTTTGATACACAACAACCAAACAACACTGCCGTTCATCACAGGACCCAGAGACAGACAGCACATCCACATCGGTGATAATTCTTTAATGGTATGGCATGCTGGAATGTATAAGCTATATTTACATCTACATACAATTTCTCCAGAATGCACCATTAAATATTAACATCAATTTGATTGACAACTGGCTGCAGCTAAATATGTCTCTGCAGAACTGATGTCTCTGCAGCCTGCATACAAACCTCCCTGTCACCCATATGCAAAGTAATTGCCTTCCTTTTATGTATGCTTAGACATGCAACACCTATAAATATAACATACATCCACTATGAAACATCTGCAAGTGTGGCAGCATCAGTCTTACACCAGATATAAAATTGCCATCACAAGTATGTAGCATTTGAATTTCCTCTGCTTATTATTCTCCTCCCAGTAGCTGCGACTAATAATATGCACCACATGGAGCAGTTAGACTTTAGGCAGCAGGGTGGTTTGCCAAACTGACTGGTGTACTGTGACAGTTTCCTCTGACTTGGTTGGCATGCTAACCTGTGAGTGAGCAATAAGTGATGGCTGAAGCAAAGCTCACGGCCATCTGCGTTTCAGCTGCAGTACATAACATTTTGTCCTCCAGTGACTCACTATGGGTCCATGGATCATAGGAAAAGAGCTCAGGGGGAAGTCGGAGGAAGGATGTCTTATGTAATTTCCATACCCGCTTTAATTTGAGTAACTGATTGCCATTCAGTGCTAAATGTCAGCCCCCCTAGTTTATCTACTCTTACTTCCACTTGAGCATATTAACATGCATAAACATAAAATGATCTTCATTGTCAGCAAACGAGCCTATTTCTGGATATGTCACCAACGTCATTGTGTTAGATACAATACGCCATTAAGGTGTTTGCAAGTTAGGTAACTTGAATTATCATGAACTGTACTGCACCACACAAGCAGTTTAGCAATTATGTAACTATTTACATTTTATGTACCGTATTTTCCAGACTATTGAGCGCACCTGTCTATAAGCTGCTATTGAATTTATTTGAACAGTTTCATGTGGTCCACGGAGCTTGCTAGCTTGTAAAAGGCTAACGAGCTTCGTGTCGCCGATACATGAGCCACACCGGTGTTTAAGCTGCAGGGTTAAAGCGTCGGAAAAAAGTAGCGGCTTATAGTCCGGAAAATACGGTAATCAAATTCCACCTGCTAATTGTCCAAAGTAGCAATAGATTGTCACCCTCTGGTTTGTGGACTCAGGAGTTGATCATCCGTTGTACGGAGCAAGAAGTGACCATATTTGGATATGAAGGGAGAAGTGAAGAGGCGGGTCTATCCTTTGTACCCAAGGAAGCTGTTCAATGTGGATAAGGCTCAAGTTCAGAGCTGCTCCCATTGGAGAACAGGGCTGTCAATCAAATGAACCCCACCCCTAAATATTCCTCTTTTTGACACCTAAGATCTACTTAATTTTTTTTTGTTATAGATAGACGATCAGATGACTAATAAGAAGAGTTGACATCAGAACCACTTGTGGGAAAAATGTATTTACTCTGTATTTCATTTTTTTGGAGCCAGCATCTAGTGGCCATCAGTGGTATTGCACTTTTTTGCATGTATGCATTGGCCTAAGTTTTGAGCCTTGGTTGCTTTGTTACAAATATTATAAAATACCGTATTTTACGGACTATAAGCCGCTACTTTTTTCCGACGCTTTGAACCTTGCAGCTTAAACACCGGTGTGGCTCAGTATCGGCGGCACGAAGCTCGTTAGCTTTTTACAAGCTAGCAAACTCTGTGCCGCCGATACATTTAGCCTCGTCACATCAAAACCTGTCAGAGTGGACCACATGAAACTGTTCAAATAAATTCAATAGCGGCTTATAGACAGGTGCGCTCCATAGTACGGAAAATACGGTACTCACATATTAATCACAAGGTCTAAGCTGTCATTGGTTAATTGTTTATAAATATATAGGGCAAGTAATAATGTCAGTGAGTAGGGTAGTTTAATTATACTTTACCCAAACTAACCAACTTGAAACACAGATTTTTTTATGTTTACATATGAGGGAGTTAATTTCAATATAAAGCGTTTGGCCTCTTTAATTTTGCAAGCTTTTATTTACAGTGACTTCCTGTTTCGCCTGATTACTTTTTCCTAGTATTAAATCGCTAGTTCAAAGTTTAAGAAGGACTTAGGAATACTTAGTGGAGCCAAAACCAGGAATGCAACAGGTTTATCCGATATAATACCTCCTCCCCTCACATGGTTCAGTGATGCCTAATGAGAGGCAGATAGGAGTTCACCGGGGACTCATAATGCGTTTTTCACCATCATAATATCCTGCCCTTTTCCTGCAGGTCGCTTCACATTCAAGATCTATCAAAACCTGACCCTCACTAATGCATTAACAACCTCATCAATATGAGAGGCCAACATCTGAGGCCGGATAAACAAAATCTGTCTTGGGGTTCCTGCATTCATCTAAGCCTTGTTTTCCCACCGGTATTCCCCTTGATCTGAATCCGTAAATCGCGGCTCTCCTTGAGAAACATGAGAGTCCAGTTGCTCATGCTTTTTATTAAATAGGCTAAACCAGTGATTAAGGTTATCACATGGCACATGCATGAGTCAACTCCTTCTGAAAATAGGCCATGTATAGTAAGCAGATACTTCTTGTCGGGGTTTTTTTTCCCCAGTAAGCAGTTCAACTAACTTCGAGCTCATTTATTCTCATGTGGCACTTGCTCATAATTCTGTGTGAAATGCTGATAAAACTATAGAGACGAATGAATCGTTGTCTGGTGGCTCCATAAATAGGCACACACCAGCTATAAAGTCTGCGTGTTGATGTAACCGAGCTGCAGCTGCACCGTCGCTTCTTGACAAATTACAGTTTACTGCAGTTCTATGGCGACCACGCTGAACTTCCACTGAACTGCTACTGTCAAACAATGAATAATCACAAGCAATTGTTCCCGAACAGATTTGATTAGTTTCAAAACAGCAGTTAACTGCGATCTGTCGATGACTCTCATCTGTATTTATTGTGGTTGGAGAACAGGCCGTGCTCTGTTCAAATTGTTGCTGGATGGATGTTTCCATTGTCGGCTCCTCCTCTCCAAGAGCCTGTGTAATTTCAGAAGGACACCCCATATTGAAATGCTGTCAGCCAAATACTGGGTTTGTTTATGCCTTTATTGATGTGATAGTTTGAACTGGAAAACACAATTTTTCGCTGTACAAATCAAACAACCTCCCTTCAAAAACCGACAGAAGAGAAAATAAAAGGTCGGCAGCAGGTAACACATCAACATCTAATGACAAATAAAGACTTGAAAAGGTTTTGTAAAAGTCCTGTTTGATTCTCATTTTTGTTGCCACTGGTAGATGTGAATTTTAAAAGAGTTTGATTAGTTTGTATTTTTACAGTGTTCACTAAAATTATCCTGTTTCTTAAAACAGCTTTCCACATTATCATATTATTTTTGTTACCACAAATGTTTTGATTTTAGCCATGCTGGCAGTGTGGCGGCAGTGTCTGACTAATGGCCATCACTTTGGCCCAGACTGAGATCTCTCAGCAACTACTACATGGACTGGCACAATTCTTTGAAACAGATAATCTCACCAACAGACTTTGGTGAGCCCCCGATTTTTCCTCTAGTGCTTCCTGGAGTTTGGCATATGTGATTTTGAGTGAAATTTCTCTTTAAGCAGGAAATATTATTGTCAAATTTCAATTATTTTATTCTAAATGGACTAAATACCTAAAATTTCCATCAGCCCACTTTGTGTTTAGAGCTAATACCCAGGAGTTTGTCTTTTGAACGTCTCCATGTTGGTTGTTCGGAGCCAAAAGTTGGATATAAAAGGAGTGAGGAGGCGGGTCTATCCCTTGAACCCAATGCAAAGTCCAAGTCTTGTCTCATTGGAGACTAGACCTGTCAGTCAAACTAAAAATTCCCCTAAATCGTCTATTTTTTAAGGCTAATATCTACGAAATGATGAGATGATTTTCAGATGGACCATCAGATCACTGGAGCCAGAGATCTTTGGAGCCAGCTTCTAGTGGCCAACGGGGGTATTACACTTTTTTGCACTTCTGTATTGGCCTCATTATTGAGACCTGGTTGCTTCCTCCATTACAGTACAGTCTATAGTTAATACACTACACAAAAATAGTAACAATAGTAAATATACAGCTCAGAATTGTTAGTTTCATTGTTAATATTACCATCTAAATACAGTTTTTTAAATGATTTTAAGCAACTTGAACTTTCATCATTTATACTGTAATGTTTAAGCACATACAGTATATACTAAGAAAGGTGTCTTGACCTAATAGAGAACGTGTTGTAGTGTGCCATCAACATTAATCAACATACAGTAAACATATAGAATGTGTCTGGAAGCTGTCATGTTGTTGTGATTGTGTATGAAAAAGTATAAATATCTATATTTCACACCAATAAATGCATCAACAAAGCAGCTGTTATGTCAGGAACTGTTCGTTTATCATGAAGTTGAGTCAAAGAGGAAGAAAAGCATTTTGGTTCAGAAATAGGAAACATAATGCACTGCAAGCAGAAATACAAAAAAAAAGGAAATCAGCATTTGTTTATCTCCATGTTCCTGCCAAACTTATATGAAATGCAATAAAGTCGAGGCGTCTCACATGGATGAGCACTGCAGTGCTCTGCTGCTGCTGCATGTGGACTGATGATGCTGCCTTTTCAAGCATCCTCATACACATTTTATGAATCATAAGTCAAAACAACTAATGTGGGTGAACAAGCTGCACTCTAAGCTGAAAATAAAAAATCACACAGAAACATTCATACCTGCTTCACTTTATGGAGACAGGCCTTCAATCAACTCCAGGTACATCATATATTCTTAATTCCTAATGAAGCTGGACTGTCAGAGTACCGCATGTTACAGAAGTGTTGTTGAATTATCTGAGCTTGCAGCTTTGGGGATAATAACTTATCTTCTAAGCTGTTTTATTTTTTTCAGAATTACATAAATTCTTGGCTGCCATTTAATATTCACAGTCTTAAAAGAAGTGTTCAGCCACAGCTCAGCTTAGACTGGAAATAAGGAAACAGCTTCTCTGAATCTGTTTATCTGCTTCATTTGTAGAAAGTGCAACAATGAAACATTGTGGTTCATCAGAAGTCAAGTTGGTTAGAGTGTGATCCTTCTTCATGTAACTCTTTGTAAGAAGACAACTGGCATATTCAAAATGTCAATCCCATAGTCTGACATGATTGGAGTTTAAAACTATAAGTAAAGCCTGAAACTAAATATTGCATTAAAGCTAACTAGTGGCAACATGTCGTATGCATTTTGAAGCCAGGAGTTTGGTATTTGCACATCGCCATGTTGGTTGTTTGGAGCCAGATGTGACCATATTTGGATGAAGGGAGGAGTGAGGAGGCGGGTCTGACTCTTGAACCGGAGGAGACTGCCCAATGAGGCTCGAGTTCAGGTCTGATCTCATTGGAGAGCAGACCTGTCAATCAGACTAACCCTTCCTCTAAATATTGCTCTTTTTGAAGCTTGATATCGACCTAATAATGATATATTTTTTTAAATGAAACAGACCACCACATTTCTAATAGGAATTGACTCTAACAACATCATAATGAGTGAAAAAAACATAAAACGTATTGACTGAGTATGTTTGAAAATGATAATTTTTGAATGGAAGTCAATGGGAGCCAGAGTATCCTGGAGCCAGCATCTAGTGGCCGTCGGGAGTATTGCCCTTTTTTGTATTTTGGCCTGACTTTCAAGACCTGGCTGCTTTGTCTATTTCTGTACTGAAAGCTTTCACTGTGTAAACAGTTTATTAGGACCATAACTCACTGGTAATAGAAGACACTATTTTGCATTAGGAGCTGTTACTTTGCAGACTGCTTTGTTCTCATTGTTTGACATAATTAATTTAAACTTAATGTCCTCAAGCGAATAAGAAAAGTAAAGTAAAACAGAAAATAAATACATAAAACGTGTATAATCCACTATAAAGTAAAATATATAACACAGCATAGCAACAACATAAAACCTGGAGTATTCAGTTGCCACCATCATCTAATAAACACCAGATGTAGTGTAATTGTAAAAGTCCATAAAGCAAACAAACAGAGATGCTTACAGCACAACAAAGCCCACAACAATCAGCAGAGGACGGGAGGAAATATTAAACTCCTCAGGATGCAAACAAACACCTGCTGCCTCATTTTTTTTGGAGGATGTGTGTTTTGTATCCCACAAATCTTGTTTCATGCATTCACTAGGACTCCATACTGTACAGCAGCAGGCTCGGCTGAGTCCCGCTCTGTTTCAGTAACACAGTTTTTTGGCAGATATTTCTTCTCTCCTCAGCCTCACTGGACTGTGATCCTCAAAGTCAAACGGAGCAGTTTTGTAATTTCATCGTGACACAGTTCAAATGAGGATCACCACCTCTGAGCTGGCGCTCACAGAACAAAGAGGCCCGTCCCGTCCAGGGGAGGGAGGACAGCAGCCATCTTGCAGTCTTACTCTTCAGAGAGTATAAGAAACACAGTGGGCCTGACAGCCTGTCAAGCAGGCTTTGTGTCAGACAGTTCTGGGGAGCTGAGCTGAGCAGGGCAGCTGGTGAGGATGCCCTCTGGGTGCCTGCTGTTTGGAGGAGCTCCCTGTTAAGACTGACTGGGAGGAGACCTCAGGCCGACCCGGGATACACTGGAGGACTATATGTCGCATTTGGACCGGGAACGCCCGAGGCTCCAACTCATTAAATCTCACAACTTACTACAACAATAGCTGCATGTAAATTAGAATTAGAAGCAGAAATTCTTATGTTTAGTCGATGGGTACAAAAAAAATTAATTAGTAATCAGTGATACACAAATCTAATGCCCTGAGGCTCCGGATTGGAAATCGTTCTTATTCACAAAACACTCAGAAACATCTTGGGATCTTTGTTGTGATAATAAACAATAATATTCATCAGATTTGGATCTAATAGAAACCAATTATTTTCATTCTCAGAGTAATCTCTGGGTTTTGCATTTCACAGGTGATGATAAATTACCCCGGAGATTCATGTTGGATCACAACAAACTTTTAATGGCATGCAATAAAACAAAAAGTTACAAAAGGAAATAATGATCAGACATACAGTTCTCCCTCCTGAGGTATAACTATCAGGGAATGATAACAATATACTGAGAATATGAAGTAATCTCACTCCCATCATCACCATGAGACATGTTGTTGCAGGATATATTCTGTCCTTTCAAAATAAAGACATCATTAAACTGTTTCATTTGATTAATTAGCTTAAAATTGATGTTTACAAAATGTTCAAAATCACCACACTGGGACAAAACAAAAAAACAAAAATGACTTTTAAATCCTTAATAAATTATAACTAAAGATGTTTCTCCCCAGTTAACATCCACTGATTGCTGCTTATGGGGCCATTAATATTTAATGGTTTCTTTAAAATGCAAGATTTGAAACAAAAGCTGAATTTAAAACCATTAGAAAAGTATTTTGATTGACTCTGAATAGCTGAGAATCAATGCAAAGATCTGAGGAAAGTTACCAAAAGCATAAGCTAGTGTAGTAAAAATGTATTTCTTGCATCTTCTGCCTTTTTAATCATCTCATGTCCCTTTATTAAAAAAACAAAGATATTAGAATGAATTGCAGAAAGTGCAATATCCAGGCTTTCATATTACATTTCATACAAATTGTACATGCAATAATTTCTGAGGACTAATCTGAAACATTAAAGTGGAGGAGGGATGTTTAATAGATGATGAGAGAGCAGGTCTGTGAATTTAATCTTTAATAATAGAAGATTTTACATCAACATGAAACAGAGGAAAACACATAAATGTACTTTCATGGTGTACCAGCCAAGCCAGAGCTTACACCCTGACCTACTGCATGCACCTACCTGCCCGTCTGTGAAGTGCAAACATCTCATCTCTCCACTGAACTAGCACGACTGCCTCAGATATACTGTTGGCATGACAACCAGTGAGGATTGAAATGACTAGTCACATGACGCAGCCAAGGTTGAGCACAGACAAAACAAGGGAACATAATCATTGTTCCGCAGGGGAAAGACTTCACAACAGACAGTGTTGCATCAAAAAAAAAAAAGAAAAGATGGGGAGGAAGTGGTGTGTGTGGGGGGGAGACAATAACATGATGTTCTGTGCCAATTATCCCAGGGACATCCAGTAGGTCCAAGGATGCCTCCTCTGCTGCACAACAAAGCTGAAGTGGGCGTATATTCCTGCCCAGCACATCGTGATCTGACAAGTGTTACTGAGCTGTGCACAAACGGTGCATTACAGCTCCTTGAGGAAGGGTGAGGAGACTAAAGAACAAAAGAAAAATGAGTAGAAACCTGGTAACATCTGCTATCTGAACCAAGGCTAAGCTCTGGGCGTCATGGCAACCGAGCACCTCTGAATGAGATGTTGGCGCTGCCACATCATGAGGCTGAATAGCAGTTCTCTGGACATATACGGACATGGAGAGCAGATCCCAGCTGAGGTGTGAGGGGCTGCCGTCGCTCACACTCCTGCACACACTCGTCCCCTGAGAGTTTAACAACAGTGAAACACTCAGACAACCTGCAGGCCCCCTCAGTGTTGGCTCCATCAGGTTTGTTCAAACATGAATATAGATGGTTAATCCAAATAAACAACCCTCTCGGCCATGAAAAGGTCATTTTTTAATCCTTTATTTAATTACTAAAATCATACCTATTTACAATGTATCCATATTTATTACAGCAGTGTAACGTGAGTAAATATATTGACTGAACTAGAACTGAAAGAAAAACTATAAAGTTCACCAAGGTAAGAATAAAACAACTAATTATGTAAAAAAAGTAAAAGATGAGAGAGATTTATTATACTTTTTCCTCCACTGTGTTTATTGGATAGTAGATTATTATTTTACAGTTTCATATATACCAGGGGTCTCCAACCTTTTTTGCACCACGGACCGGTTTAATGTCGGCATTATTTTCACGGACCGGCCTTCAAGGTGTGGCAGATAAATACAGCAAATATAACATAACACGACCGGCATAAAACGTTGTCCTCTTACCTTTTGCAAAGAAGCTCTCCAAAGACGTTTGTATTTTATTCATTTTTGCTAGTTTGCGGGCTTATTTTTTGGCTAATGTATCTGACATTATACGTGATAGGTGATACGTTTTATCACGTGACCGAGACAAGTGTATTGACTTGTCATGAAGCAATGGCAAAAAGTTAAGTTGAAGAGAATTTGAAAGGAACGGTTGTTCCTTTCAAAATAAAAAGTCTTTCAGACTCTAATAATCAATGCAACGGAAGATAGATTTTTATTTATTCTTTCTGTGCGGCCTGGTAACAACTGCCCCACGGACCAGTACCGGTCCCCGGCCCGGTGGTTGGGGACTGTTTTTTTAAGTTTTTTTTTTTAATACAATGCATCATCTGCCCATAAAATATAGATTAAATCATTCTATATTTAAAGTAAGTAAAACCTAGACTGTAGCCTATATAAAAACTGACAAAGCAATTCCACTGATGGTCAATGGATGCTGGCTCCAAAAAACCAAAAAAACTCTGGCTCCAATTGACTTCAATTCAAAAATTGTCATTTTCTGTGAGGAAATATTCAATTTCAGTCAATAATTTTTTTCCACAAGTCTTTCTGATGTCATTAGCTAAAATCAGCTGTTTTTATCAAAATCACAATTGTGTCCTCAATCATAAACGTGTCCTCAAGTTTAAGGGTCTGACTCCGCCTCCTCACTCTTCCCCTCATATCCAAATATGGTCACTTCTGGATCCAAACGACCAACATGGCCAACCTCAACCAGCAGCAACAGTAAAGTGCTTACTCATCAATACAGCAGTAATAATTCTAACTAATATAATGTAGAGAAATCAAAGTGCATATTCTGTATAATGTGATGTTTTGATACATTTGTTGCATTTTGTTTATAATACTTTGTTGTGACACGATTACGTCCTTGGTCTAAATTCCTTTTTGCACAATTGATGAATTATACATACACAAAAAAATAAAAGAATATGTCAGTGAGTTTGTGTTTCGTGAATCTACTGCACGTAATAATAATTTAAGTTCAATCCGGTGACTATTTTCTCCAATAATTAGGTAACTGTTTAGTCCATAGAATGTCAGAAAATGTCAGGATGGCCTTCATTATTTTCCAAACAAGCACATTCATATTTTATTCAATATCTGCAATTATTCAAACGTGAGAACTGTAAATTAGTGAATTTTTGACATTTTTCCCGACAAAAAAACATTTATTAAAAGCTTTTTTTTTCTTCCAGCACTAATTTATTGAGAGTTCAGAGTTCAGGCTTTAATCAGAATGAGGCTGGAAAATGTGAAGTGTCTGTGTGATTGTCGAATGCAAATTCATATTAATGTCATCAAACCTGCCAAACAGCAGCCGTAAAGTCTCTTAAAAAACTTATTTAAATATGGTTTGGGGCTTTTGTTCATGCATAAGTGATTTTTTGTGCCTTAATTTTGTAGATCTGAATGATATTTTGAGTTACTGATTTACATACTGATTTATAACTGAATGCATTAAAAAAAGTCCCCCTAGCAGAGCGCATGAGGACCACAGTGTAAGTGGCACAGTATACAGAGGCTTATTTCTGTGTTTGCTATCAGATATTGGCATCTAATGAGAATATCCAGATATGTATCTCATCGGCGCAGATGGAGTCTCTTTGACATCATGAATATGTGTCTCAGTTTGTGACTAATTAAGCAAACAAACTTACTTATTTTTCCCCTGGAATAACCTTTTCCATCCTCCGTCACTGGCACAGTGTTGTCGTCAAGGCCGAGACCAAGATATTATCGAGACTAGAGAATATCAAGACCGAGACATTTGCAGGTTGTGACTGAGACAAGACCAAGACTTTATAAATCAAAGAAAAATCCCAACACAACAGAACTAAATGACCAGTATCTGTTTTGTTTTTTTTATTAAGTTTGTTGTTACATAAATGCAACAGCAATAAAAGCTAATCTTCCTATCATCTCCAGTCGTCTTCATCACTCTCTCTGTACAGGGGACATGTCTCTGGGTGTCCCAAAGACCACATGACACCAGGAAGGCAGCAGCTACAATCTACTTTTCTCACTCATCACAGTACTGCTGGTCCGATCTTGACCGGTCTTGATCCAAAAACCCGAGTCCACCCTGTCCGAGACAAGACCGAGTAAAAGTACCCTCAATTCCAAAATGAGACCAAGACCCTTTAAAAGTGGTCTCAAGACTGAGCTCAAGACCAGTACTCCCGAGTACTACAACAGGCACATAGTGAAACCTGGGCACAGAGATTACTAAAACCTCTGACTCCACACACTTTTTTTTTTACCAGTGAACAAGGTAATTTTGCACTTTGGCCGCCCCCAAACTGACACTGAGAGGCTAATTTTACAGAGTTTGGGATCCAAAAAAACCCCCCACACAGCCTGCTGATGTTTCTGTGTGAAGAGCTCTCTGCTGTTTGTCTTTCTCTCCAAAGTTTCAGTTCACCAGCTGTTCTCGCCCAGCTCCGTAATCACATTTGGGCAAACAGAGTGAATGTTTAATATATTCCCAGCTTTGGATGAGACACTTGTCTCTGTTGTTGCCTCACTAGTATTTTTTTTAGTCTATGAATTTTGGCTTTCACTCCTAATGCAGAAAAATACGTTGATTTACTTCTTTGAGACCATTTCATGTCAAATATGTTGGTGAGACAAAAATTAAATGACACTAAAATTCCCTAAAATGACAAATCCTGTTAGAGCCTGATATGTAACAATGACCCAAAATGTAACAACGTTATAAAAAAACATGTATTAAAACCCGAAATGTAATAACTGGTCAATAATGTAACAAAAGTGCTGAGCCTGAAATGTAATCGAAAAAGTTGTAATAAAACACAAAATGTAATAATGGACCAAAAATGTAAGAAGTTGTTACATTTTGAGCAAAGTTTTTACTTTTTGGGATCAACATTTGTTACATTTTGACCAGTTGTTACATTTCAGTTTTAATAAAAACATTTTGTACAAGAAATCGGGTCATTGTTACATTTCAGATCGTTGTTACATATGTAACAATGACCTGCCAAAAAAATGTAACAAAGCCCGAAATGTAATAACTGGTTGATTACGTAACAAAAGTCCTGAGCCCGAAATGTAATTAAAAAAATGTAACAAACCCCAAAATGTAACAACTGGTCGATAATGTAACAAGATGCTGAGCCTGAAAAGTAAAAACTTTGCCCAAAATGTAACAGCTTCTTACATTTTGTGTTTTATTACAGTTTTTTAATTACATTTCAGCCTCAGCATCTTGTTACATCACCAATATGTTATTACATTTCGGGTTTTATTACATTCTTTTAAATAACAATTCAGGACATTGTTACATTTTGTGTTGTTGTTACATATCGGGCTCTAACACGCCTCTAAAAGCAGGATAAGCTAATTAGCCATGTGCCCTCCACAAGTCTTGCAAATCACTGTCCAGCTATCCATCTACACCCGCTTATCCAGTCAGGATGCGGGGAGCTGGACATTATCCCAGCTGGCAATTGTACGCTCTGGACAGATCGCCAGTCCATCACAGGGCCAACACACTGAGACAAACAACCATGCACACTCACGCCTACAGCCAATTTAGAATAATCAATTAACCTAACGAACAAGTCTTTGCGCTGTGGGCGGAAGACAGAGTAAAAAAACCATGGAGGCACTGGGAGGACATGCAACCTCCAAACAGACAGATTCAAACCCGGAGGCAGCAGTGCTAATTACTGCACCACTGCACTGCCCCCGATCACTGATAAGAAATACATTTGTTTCAGGATGAGATAACAGGTTTGGATAAGTTTAGGGAAGACAACAGCCTGGTTAAGCTCAGGGAATCATTGTGATTAAGGTTAAAATGATCACAGGACTTTCGCTAGGTTGGTTACCTTGGATTGGATTGGTTTGTAACTATTTCTAGAGAGTACCAGAAAATTCAATGTCAACAAAGAGTGTTGTTATGATGGAGCAGGAATCAGGCCAGTGAGGTGAAAAGGTTAATTTAATGGAAAAAACTTCGGGAACAGGAACAGAAGGGAAGGGCAGGAAAATCCAAACAAGTAATCAGATTATCTACAAGAAACTTAGAGTAGGTACATGAGGATGCAGGGAAACGCATGAGGAAAGACATGAGGTAAATCTGCAGGAAGTGATGAAATGAAGACACACTAAATGGAAATCAACCAATAACAGGTCTCAAAAATGAGGTCAGTGTAGAAGGAAAAAAAGTGCAATAACCCCAACGGCCACTAGATGCTGGCTCCAAAATCATAACTATCAGGCTCCACAAAGATAAATATTTATGTGTGTGGTGAGTTTGATCGACAGGTCTGGTCTCCAATGAGAGCATCTCTGAATTTATGCCTCATCCACATTGGGCAGTGACCTCACTCCTCCC
>OOFC01042905.1:0-24824 GCA_900323345.1 Pseudochromis fuscus
CGGGGCAGCTGTAGCTAACTTAGCTTACCACCACTGGTATGAATGGGTGTGAATGAATAATGGTCTCTGTGCAAGCGCTGTGAGTCTGGACTTCCAGAGAAAAGCACCATATAAATATAAACTATTATTATCATTACCGTATTTTCCGGACTATAAGCTGCTACTTTTTTCCAACACTTTGAACTTAAACACTGGTGTTTCTCATGTATTGGGAGCATGAAGCTTGTTAGCTTTTTACAAGCTAGCAAGCTCCATGCCGCCGATACATTTAGCTTCGTCACATCAGACCCAGTCAGAGTGGACCACATGAAACTGTTCGAATAAATTCAATAGCGGCTTATAGACAGGTGCGCTCAATAGTCCAGAAAATACTGTAAATATAAAAAACACAGAACTTGAGTTGCATAGTGTAAGAAAAAGAAAGTACACAGACCCTCCCAGCCCTCTGTTTGTGTTTAAGGTTGAAGCTAATGCTGCTGTAGAGTAGTGAAGATGAATCACAGAGAGGACTACCTAATGCTGTGAAGCCTGCAGTGGTCTGCTGATTGCTCCTACACCAACAGGAGGAGGTGCAGAGACGAGCTAATTATACGAGCTAAAGCCAGTTGTGAGACTGCACTTCAGCTGGAGTCACCGTCCTGACAAAAGGTTAATCCCCAGTGGAGCCGCTAGTTTATCCTGCAGGACAATGATCAATAGCAGCTGACAAGAAGCGGTTCTGTGGAGTTTTAGCATCAGAAATTAAATAAATAAAGCCCAAAGTTTTCCTTAAAAACATTCATAACACTGACACATGAACATTGTGTAATCAGCAGCGACCTTGAATCGAACACGACGCAGCGCCGCAGCCTCGGTGCCATTTGACAGCATATGTATTATAAACACAGTTCAAGCCCTCTGCATATTTACCACCTCGGTGTTTGCCCCAGATTCATGTTTGGCAACTAAAATAACATCCTTTACAATCTTTTTTATAAAGTGTGTGGCCTTCCACTATCTGCCATTTGTCAACACAGACTGACAGCTGCACTATTTATATGTCAGGCCTGACATGTGAGTGCTGTACATCAGGATGTGAGGACGTACACACATACTAACATTCACATGAGAGGCTTGGCTCCTGCTCCTGCTGTTAGCTTTACACGCAGTACAATGTGTTGCTATAATAAAGTACGGCCGCACGAAAAGCTCCACTGACCATCGGCCAAACACGAGCCCGGCAGTGCGTGGTACTTCATGAATTCCCACTTTCCCGTTTCTTCCTTTAGAGCTTGTTATCAGAGTTAGGAATCGCAGTTTTAAAGGTCTGGCTTTGCTCTCTTGAGACTTCATCATGGAGGCTAAAGTCAGATATCAAGCTGTGGTGTGTGAAGTTATGACTCGAGAAGCACTCGAAGGAAAAACTGGCTGCAAACTGAAATGAGCCAAACACAGATCCTCACCAGAGCAGAAAGCCTCACGCCATGCTGGTGACAGGGTGGGAACTCGGTGCATACCAGGGATGTAGACCCATTACGCCTTGGCACGAAGGACCAGAGCACTTCGTGGTGCAGGAAGGCCGATGTGCACGAATCTGTCCCTGATTAAGTCGGTGTAGGTTTTAAAAATCAAGCGGCAGCAAATTTTAGGAGCATGCAGGGATGGCTGGTCACAGGTGGGGCTGCGGCTCGATATGGATAAAAGATAGCCTCAAACACACATGTGGGCGCATGCACACACATACACACACACACACATTTGAGCTCATCACAGTGCCTCTCAGAGAGTATTCCCCTTGGATTTAAGACTGGGGACTTAAGCTCTACAGCCAAACTGCCCTCTGTAGCCTTGGACCTGGACTGGCCCTGATTCTGGCTGAAAAGTGCAATCTATCCCCTGGTCAGGTAATTAGGCCATGTCAGTGGAGCCATGTGTGCTCGGCCGTTTGCACTAAAAGTCTGTAATGAGCTGGCCTTCCACCCTTTAACCCCCAGCCCTCCCTGATCTCCTTACCTTGGTTTTCCACTGGAAAGAAAAAGCAGAGAGAAAGATTTGAACATAATGGAAAAAGTAAAGAATCAAAAGCGTGAAAAGGGTTTGGAGGGGTGCTTCCTATGAAGTCTGAAGTGAGCAGGGTATTCTGAAAGCAGACCATCTTCCCCCCCCTGGGACCACCAGGACTCCCCTGTGACCTTTGTTCCCAGCAGTCAACAGACGATTACCGCTGAGGTGAAATAGGCCTTGTGCTAATCTGGCTGTCGTGCTTGGCTGGCCTCTGTAACCAACAGAAACCAGCTGAGATGAAAATCGACTTCTACCAACACGGGAATGAACCATGAGAGTAAAGGACGGTGGTAAAACAGCAGAAGATGGACAAAAAAAAAAAAAACCCCTCCTAATTTGGCAAGATCAGGACTGATGATTTGTTTCTTCTCTTGTCCTACAACATTGTTTTCTTTGCTTGTTATCACTGCTTCCTGTGGCACAGTGCCATGGGAGCCCAGCTGCACCACAGCAGCAGCAGCCAGGATCATCTGCTGGGCTTCAAATTGGTGGCAGTGGGGCAGGCCGTGGCAGCAGGCAACCAGCGGGCCAATAACGGAAACCCTCACGAGTCAAGAACACTTGGTCCTTGTAGATTAGTGCACATGTGGTTGTTGATTTAACGGAGCAAAGGAAGAATGGCAGATTTGGGTCAATCAATTTCTCGTGTTGAATCGTAGTTTTCCTTGTACTGTGATTTCTTGGATTACCGTATCTGCTTGAATCTCTTTATTCAGACAGTCAACGACAGCAGAAATTACAACTGTGAAATGGGAGCGTGTGAACATTGGTTTAGGATCAAGTTCTGGATTTGACACAGACTGTCTGAGAAAAGTACAGTTTGTGCCCAGTTCGAGGCAGCTATGCTCATACGAAGCAGTGACAGCCCATTATAAAGATGGAGCCTGATAGTTTCAACTCAACAGACAACCACAAACACATTTCCAGATGTTAACCCCTGCTTTTTACCAAAGAGGAGAGTCAAGGTGCTCTATAATGGGCTAAGTGTTGGAGTGCCCGAGGCTCCCTGGTCGACACAGTCTGAAAAATGTGTGTCCAACTCACACACAGTCCATCTCTGCTTCTTTGTCTGAACGACACCGCACACTTTCCCCACAAAGAAACCGAGAGGGAATCGTGAATTAAAGCTTTTGCCTTTCGGCGCTGTGTAACTTCCAGACCTCCAGAGTGGGTTTTTGTCATTGTCGAAAGATCTGGTTTTAATGAAAGAAACAAGCTTGAGAAAATAACATCATTCCTGCTGTGTTTGTAGCCTAATGTCCTGGAGGGACATTTCTCTGCGTCCAAGAAGGCCCCAGCCTCAGCTACACCCATTGAAAAACTCATCCCAGCTCCAAGGGCCACTAATTGCTTTTAGACACATAGATGGAGAACACAAGTCAGCCTCTCCTTTCTGTGCCAGGCTGTTTGATTTGCCCTAGATTGCGTACGAGCAGTTAAAAGCTTTTGATGGGCTCCCATAAACCATCTCCACAGGCACTTGTTGACATTAAAGGGAGGAGTAAAAATCTGTCTTCAATTTTTCAAGTAGAAAGGAGTAACACTGCCAAGACGTGCAACAGACTGCAGATATCAACACGGCTTAAAAAGAAACAGCATATTTACAACTGATTGAAATATTCAAGTGCAGCGGCTGGATGGTGTTAGCACATGCCGTTTGTTCTGTACACTCGGTGTGTCTGGTGTAGAATGTCACAGAGGTTTGTCGGTCGGTCTGAGACCAGATGTCCCCTTCACTACAGGAAGAGACTCATCAGTAAAACGGACACCTTTACATCAGCAGCCAGACAGACACTCTGAGATGTTAGAAATCCCTCTCAGCATTCAGGTCTTTTATTGTGAAAAATGTAAATAAATGGTAACGAAGGCTCGGCAGCTCCCATGGCACCCAGGGCAAAACACAGGACCTTTGGACGTCTCGCAGACATCAAACAGCAGACTAATACCCGAGCCAACAGGAAAAGAGAGTTATGGTGAAGGCGTGCAGTGGTCATTCAAAATGCCCTTGAGGAGGAGGTCAGCAGATTAGTGTTGAGATGACCTCTGACCTCAGATCACTCGGGCTCCTCGGCTACTGAGGAATGAGAGGTCAGCACTCTCTGCAGAGTTCTGACGCGCAAATGCTCTCCGGGGCTTCATCTCTGCTCAAGGTCTGAAATGTAACGTTTGTATTGACAAGACTCGACTTGACGAGCACTCCCACACGATGTTGATAAATTATAGAAGAGACGGAAATATTCAAGCAACATAACTCACCGTGTCCTTAATGATTAACAATGAAAATAGCTCCTCCATCGCAGTCGTTAAACCGTCACAATCCTCAAAAGGGCCTTTGAGTAGTCAGACTTTTACATCACCGAATGTTATTTGCTATCTTACCTTGAGGAATTTAAGCTCATTTATTTAGGAGTTATTTTAGAAATTGCTGTAAAACATGCTGGAGCTACTGTAGATGAATCAAAATAAAAGGTGAAAATGGACACTTACCAGCTTAGGCTGAGGGAGGAAGTTGTTGACCCTGGAGATGCTCCACATGCCCTCAAGGTACTGCTGTGCTTGAATGGTGACCGTGCTCAGGGATCCAGTGAGCTGACCTCCTGCCACCGTCACCTGGACCTTGGGGCCTGAAGAGGCAGAAGGACTCTGGGACCAGCCTGGTACCCTGTGCCGCTCCCCCAGGGGCAGCACGGAGCGGGCACCAGGCTGGGTTTTGGAGAGCTGTTTGGCATGGACACTGGAGGAGGACACAGTGAATCTTGAAGGCTGTGGGATGAAGGATGTAGTGGGCAAGGCCGGCATGTCTGAGCTGATGGTGAGGATGGGAGCACCGAGAGTCTGCAGGGCCTCCTGCCTCAGTTGGTGGAGCGGCGTGGAGCAGACCTGGCAACAGCCCGGTTCATGATTCCCAGGCGTCTGAAGCTGCTCAAACAAGAAGGTTGCATATCCAGGATCCTGCAGAGACACAGAAAGAAGCTTTAACTCAATGCACAATATTCCAGCACTAATTGCAAGTAGCATGTTGATTAGAAGCATATCCCAGATGTGTCCTTTCGTAAGGATTTCCTGTATGTTGCTCAGATTTTCCAGGCGTGCCCATTGTCCTCCAGCACTGTGGTCCCCGACGACCATCACCCGCTGCTTTAACCAGTCCTCTTTTTCTACATGGATGTTTATTTAGACTGAGATCCTTCGCCTGGATGCAACTTAAGACTGTCAATCAGGCTCTACCAGGCATGGGCTCATTTCACAGTGTCGGCTGGGGATCCGAGACAAAACAAGTCAAACGTGAGGAGACAACTATGAAATAAGGCTTGGAGGGATTAGTCGAAGATCCCACAGAGACATTCCTCAGCAAGAGGAAAAAGAAACAAAAAAAAAAAAACAAACAAGTGAAATGTGGTTGTTATTTATTTAGTGAAACTCAAAAGAGGGTCAAGCAGATTTCAGCTTATTGCTGCTTTTAGTGATGGTGTCCAGTAGAGTTTTGTCCTTTCACTGCGACTCCCTAAGGTGTACATCTCTGCTTGGGAGGAATGACAAAGGAGGAAAAAACAACTGAGGGGAATCTAGCGCCTGAAGCCATATAATTTACATATAATAAGCATCCCAGTGTGAGAACATATGATGAGACACCAAGTGTGAAAATAACTAACTCCAGGACTCCAGAAAAGATGGAGGAGTTAGTGATTTCCAAATCATAAGTGAGGGAGGAACATAAATTTCTGTCTGTTTTATCGAAACAAACACACACACACACACAGACTCGGGCAAGATGGTCTCTTAAGAGGCATAAAGGGGCACTACAGGCTTCTGCCCAGTGGAGTCGTGGCCTAAGACAGCAGCTCACAACCCGAACATAAATGTTTATGAGACCTTTGCTCCGTAGACGCTCCGAGGTGATCAGGAGGAGTGAAGCAGCGGGGAAACAACAATCCACTGCTCTAACGCAGCGCCACTTAATACAGCTAACCCGACAGGCCCCGAGACCAAAGAGGCAGGCCCGGGGACTCTAAATCTCCTCCCTATGAAAGCAGCTCAATATACAGACGTTTAGATTACCTTTCTGTGCAAACACCCACAGCATTAACAGCACAATCACACAACCTTCTTACACCCATACAGGAAATAATGGGCACCTATAAGCCGCCATACATTTGCACTACTCTTGCAGAGAAGAAGAAGCTTAATTTCCCCTGATGGACAAGTATAACATCCATATCATCAACTGGACAGGCCTAATGTTAACTGAGTGGTTCTGGTTAATCATTTGCTATACTGGCTACTTACTCTACACATGGGCAAGCATGGGCAGGATGCAAGCACAACTGAGAAATACACTCAGGATGTAGAAAATCCCATAAATCTCATAGCGAGTGAGAACTGTGATGGGCCGACTCCTGGCTAATGGTCGGTCGAGTACATTATTCGAGCACGTGATGCAAGAGTATACTCCAGAAAGGAATGGATTTAGGTATAAGAAGCTTATGTAGAAATATGATAGAGCTATGATAGAGCTTTAAAAAAACATATATCTAATGCCGTTTGATCCTGACACGTGAACAATCGCCACTGTTACGCTCAGGCAGGGTATTTCTTGCATGAGACGGGACAGAGTCGCTGGGATAAAAAAGTCTGTGACAAATCGGAGTGAAACAGGGGAACACGCCCGCTAGCTACTATTTTCACAGTCTGGTCTGGCTTCATGTACATGCTTCCTCGACAGGAAATTGAACCCAAGTCATAGCCAGTCAACTCCACCCCTTCACCCTTTACGCTCGGACCACTCCTTACCCACCTTGGGGCACTAGTGGATGGAAGAAATCAATTCCCCTCTCTGGCTCCATGCATTGTTAGGTGTTGATTTAGGGGAGCTAATAAAATGACACACAAAGCTGAGCCCATCTGCTATTCAGTTAGGATTCTGGAGGTTAGAGAGCGGGCTTCTCCTGTAAAGCTGTCTGTAAGCTTTATACCCAGCGGACTGAGTAAAGGGTCAGGGCCACAGCGCTTATGAGGATGATGCCACTGATGATGAGGATGATGATAATGTTTGGAGGAGAAGGATGATGAAATTGAAGGCCACGGAGTCCATATTTATACAGAGGTGGTGGAGAGTGACATCAAGATTGGGGCATATTTCACACCGCAGGTCCGGATATAAAAATAAGTGGAACACAATAAAGCCGCACGAAAAGCCATCGCGCGGTTACAAGCTTAGACTGTTTGTGCTTTCACATTCACGCTAACTGCTTGAGAGCTTGTGCATAAACGTAAAGTGGAAAACATGAAACGTATGATGCATCAGTGCACCCAGCCCCGAGGCCATATTGTTTCCTTTATTATCCATTTGATCTATTACTGACAGGTGCAAGTGGGTGTGAAGAGTAGCGCCGCTTCGGAGGAGTATGCAACGCAAGGCACCGAGCTACTTCAGGGCTCGGCCATTGTTGGAGTTTTGGTTTTCAACCCGAGGTCTGAGAATTAAAGCGAGGATAAGAGGACAACAGAGCGAGAGAGGGAGCGGGGTGGGAGGAGGTAGGCCGGGGTTGTGGCCCTTTGCCTGGAGGCTTGTGGGTGGTTGTGTTGGTTTACTGCCTGTCAGCACTGATCTTTATTAAACTCTAGGGACAAATGTAGTCAGATGCTCCGGCCTTATTATGGAAAGGAGGTGTGCCCAACACTGGAGAGAGAAAGGCCTGCCTGTGGAGTGAACCCTTCACAGCCTTTAGTTTGTCTTTGTCCCTCGCACTAACTGTGATGAAATCCAGCAGCAGCAGGAGGAGAGAGCACCAATCAGCTGACTCTCTGTGGGCTGATGGAGGGTGTCACCACAGACAGTCCATACCCAGAGGCTGATGGAAACAGTCGTAACCACTTACAGATGAGGGGACAGGGAGGAAGATGTGCATGGTTTCACTCCTGAGCCGACCAAACAGAACAAAGTTTTTTTTTTTCTTAAACCACACCTCATTTACCATGTTTCGCCGGTACAACTAACCAATCGAAGCCAAACTGCCATCCAACCATCCCCACATTCACCGTCTGATGTGCCCCTGATGTGGAGCGCCGGCCCAGATACAGCAAGCCGACTTAAATCAAGGGAAGGTCACAGTGATTTGAAATGCATGAGGCCCCTCACTAGCCGAGACACTTTTAGGCACGCTCCATTGAAAGTAAAATACTCTGGGAAACCATATTTTCTATTTCAGTTGAGCCCAACAGATATTTTCCAGGCATGAAAGCTTCCCCGAGACCCTCCGGAGCAGAGGCAGGAAGAGAAATGAAGCAAAATTGTATCAATGTGCATCCACGATAGGAAAAAATGAAGTGAAAAGTTCTGACACACCATAGCCAGCAACGTGTCAGCTCATATCTAAACTGTTTTAGAGTTGCCAGCGGTCTGTGACGCTCTACTGTGTGTGTGATTTATTCTCAAATTTCCAACATCGGTCATACTGCAGTTTGTCCTGAATTCGTCCTGAAATGGCATCAAGGATTTCACTTTCCCTCCGTCTCCTTCATTGTAAACCTTAATTAAACTGCAAGAAAAAGCCAGGTTCAATCCTGAAAGTTGACTTTAAGATTAATCTCCTCAGTCATTCTTCATTTCCTTCCTTCCCCTTTCAGGTTTCTGTTGTATTATTCTAGCAGCATGGAAACATTCCTCCAAATGAGTCAGTACAACAGCATGCTGCTTTATATCTGTCCTGTCACCAGCACCAGTCCTGTTTACAGATCACGATTCTTAAGTACTTCCTACTGACTGCATTTCTTGTCAAATCAGGACCACACAGCAGATCCAATGCCCTTTCAACTCGTGACTTTCTCCTCCTCTGCTTCCCTGTGAGGATGTGACAAAAATCATTTCTGTTTACTCGGATGGAGACGGTGTTGACCCTAACCACACACACACACACACACCACCATAAGTCTGAAAGAAACCGGCCCCCCCAATAAACCGCAGGGGCCCCGGCTCAGATCCTCGGGTGAGGACGAGAGCCTCCAGCAGGCCTGCTTTCCCACAGGTAGCCCAGCTCAGTTTGACAGGCGAGTCGGAGAAAAACGAGCACAGCTGCTGGCCTTGCCCCGAGTGAGCACAGGGCATTAAGGCAGATTACATTCCCGGGATAAAAGCAACACGTCCAGTGGTGTAATCCCCTCTCTGCCCCCTGCTCCTTCTCAACTATCCACACCACCTACACTCCTCTGACCCGCTCTCCAAACCCACTCTGATCAGATCCCCCTGCACCACCGCAGGAGGAGCGCGAAGGGCCTGCAACACTGATTAGATATCAGGTGGAGCTTTTAGTGTCGCAGCAGATCTGGGATACAGACCATTAAATTTAACCACTGCCTGCTCGGAGGCAGAGAAGACAATGACTCAGGATGTCACACTAGCGTGCTATTTAAGTCTGTGGGAACGCCTTTGGTAGAACACAAAATGGGACAGTTCAACAAATCACATCAAACAGATGTTTACTCCTGTCTGCTGGCTTGACAAGATTAAACAAACCTGTAATAGGACTTTCCCCAAACAAGGCAAAGCGGTATCTCCGGCAACACGAGTAACACTGTTATTACCCACCTGAAAATACAGCCTCGCACAAAAAAGACACAGAAGTCCTTCATCCTCTGTGAGAAAACCTCCGGCTGCTTCATTTTTCTGTCACCATGTGGGGTGAGGACAAAAGGCTTTTATCAAATAATAATGAAATATCTCAGCTGCATCTCCAGCATTTCTAATGTGAATTTGGATTTTAGACTCTTATCCTATTATTTGAGCTTATTAGGCTGCAAAATCCATTCTGCTCTTGCCTTGCAGACAGATCAAGGTCTCACTGATCCTCTATAAACTGCAAGAAAAAATGCTGAAAACTCATTAATATTTAAAATTATGATATTCTTCTGAGAAAGACAGCATCATCTTCACTCATGAAAAAACTAACATGCAAAGTCAACAGCACATTAACAATAAAATTAAAGATTACCTCGAAAAGTGTAGCAGATTTTTCTTTGGATCCTCCTTCCCTTTAAAAGAGCAACTCCCTGAATCAAGCATCTGTTCAAGAGGAGCTTACACAGACTGATGTCAATCTGTCTGCCCTGTGTGATTTAGTCCTTTCCTCTCTTTAACTGTCTGTGAACTGCTGACTGAAAATGCAAATAGGCTTCACCCCTTAGTGACACTTTCAACACACGATAGCACCACCTGTCCACAGTATCACAGCGGCACATATGTTGCAGGGTGGGACACAGAAAATCAGTCCACAGCACAAAATACAAGTTTTAATCTGGGGTACTTTTGTTTTGGGGCGACCTGCATTGCGATACAGCTCATTGTACACCACACGCATCCAGAAAAACACATGTCACTGTCCATCAAAAATAAAAAGATCCCGTTGACCCTCGGGTTAAACATAGATAGAGTCCGATGTAATCACTCATGAGTCTTTGCCAAACCACCCCGCAACCATTAATGACCTCACATCATGACGTGTCACTGCTCCATATGGTGGACCCATTCATCAGCGGGTAAGTGCTCCCAGCTCCTCTTACTGAAGGCAGAATGAGACTCACAAAGATGTATTTTTAAAAGTGTAATTACATAAAAGGCCCACTAAACAATTCTTTACATAAGCAGGAGAAACTGGTGAAAAATGTGTGTGTGTGAGAGAGCATTGTGTGTGTTTGTTGCCCCTTGTGTGGCTGTCTCTTTACACCACACCCATCCATCACTCCGGTCTTTCGCCACTTGGCCAGTTAATTACCTTTTCCTGTTCACTCACGCACATAAAGAAAACAAGGCCCTTTCAGACTGTTTGGACAGACTTCATTCTCGACATCTTTTCTCCTCCGTGTGGACGTACGGCAGCCTCCACTGTCTCAGTCCAAGAAAAGCTTTTGGCCCGGGTCAGGGTGTTGGGAGGTTCAGGCTGGATCCAGCAGTAGTGAGGGATCTGCCAAAAAGACGTCTTCACTGGACATCTGGTGGTGAATAATCATGACGTCAACTTGGTGCGTAATTGATTGGGAGATAAAACAAACAAAACAACAGGATTTCAAAGTTTTGTGGGGGAAAAAAAAAAGTGTCCAGATGAAGTATTTTTTAGTCACATGGCTGCTTCCTATGCCGTCCTCACCACAGAGGCTGAGAGTTGTGTTTACTTGCACCAGAGATTGTGCACTTCTAATTAAAATGGCTGATTTTTGGCTCGGAGATGCTCTCAGGGTAGTTTCTCTTTTATTCCCCTCCCCCCTCCTCAACCTGGCTCGCCTGTGGAAACCAACCAAAAAATGAGTACATAATGAAATATTCAACAGGCTGGCTGAAAAGGCAGGAGCCAGGTGCTGCTGTAAACTGCAGGTGAAAGCAAGGACAGAAGGGGAAGAGGAAAAGGTCGGGGAAAGGGGAGGGGAGGGTTAAAAATCATTTGGCACTAGGGATGGGTACCGAATTCGGTACTTTTTTAGGTACCGACTGAACACAAAATGCAACAGTATGAATACATTTTGATTATACATTTTTTTGTTGGTTATAGTCGTATAATTGTACAAGGCTTAAGAAGCAACTGCAATGATACAAATGTTGTTTGATGTAGGATGTTGTTTTGATATATTTGTTGAAGTCTATATATTGAGAAATGAATATCTTACATTGAAAATTTTTGAGATTTTATTACATAAACACACACAAAGTACCGAAAATTGGTACCCTTGAGTACCGGTATCGATTCCCAGGTACCGGGAATCAGTACAAATGGTAAATGGTAACTGGAGTACATTTATATAGCGCTTTCATGACCTAAGCTAGGTCCCAAAGCGCTTTACAAGGCAACTCATTCACCTATTCACACACCAATGGCTACAGAGCTGCCATGCAAGGTGCTAGCCACCATTGGGAGCAACTTAGGGCTCAGTGTCTTGCCCAAGGACACTTTGATATGTGGACAGGAGGAGCCGGGGATTGAACCCACAATCTTACAATTCAAAGGCGATCCACTCTATACCAGCTGAGCCACAGCCGCCCCAAATGTGAAAGGTACCCATCCCTATTTGGCACCTTCACGGGCTAGTGAAAAGTATTGCTATTTTTCAAAAAGACTCCCAAATATACAAATATAATCCTGACAGAAGAGTGTTTTAGGTTTGATTTTCCTCAGCGAGACAGTAATCAGTATTCCCAACTATCCACTGGAGCTGGTTGAGTGATCTATTTCTGTCCAAAGTGCCCACTTTAAAACTCTCAGCACCAAGCAGATGATCCTGATACAATAGTTCTTTCCAAACCACTACTTCACTTGTATTTCAAACTCCCTTTTTTTTCAGCCTATGCACGGCGATGACAGCCACCTGCTCCTCCTCTGTCGAAGCTGTCACACCGAGAGAGCTGCAGTTTGTTCTGCGGGAGAAGGTTTTGACTGGGAGCACTCCCAGTTCCCTGCAGTTTATTTAGAGAGAAAACAAACTGCCGCTAAAAGCTTATGGCAACTAATCTCCATCGCGAGACTCCCTCCCTCAGCCACATGGAGGGTAAGAGTGTGACAGCAGCGAACAGCCAAAGACACAGAGCGTGCATGTGAGGAGTTAATTATCAAAGAAAAATGCAAAGGGAGTTACTCATGCTCAAACAGAAGTAATTGCATACAGTACTTCATCAACATCTTCCAGAGGCCCGTAATGGGAAAAAATCTCCGTCTACACATCAACAACATGATTAGAATTAATCATTTTCAGATCAACATTTGAAGGGTGTTTCACGCCGAGCGGCATATTAACACAACAGCCACAACATATGGATCTACAAGGTTCATATGCACCTCAATTTATTCCCCTCATTGCAATCATTCACCTCGTGTAGAAAATGCAAAGCTATACATCGTCCTGGTCGTAAAAATAAAGTGGGATGAAAGTGATGACAAGGTGAAATGTAGAGTATCCTGCAACAATTATTCTGTCCACTTTCCCCCAGGAATGGACGGCATAGTAATTATGCTGGCAGGCTGCCACATGGATAAATATTCAAGTTTTCTGCTGCTGAGTGTTTCTGAGTTTCAGTCTCCCTCCCACTCCCACTCTCTCTCTCTCCTGTGTAGATTCAGTGTTGGAGGAGAAGGCACATAATGAGGCACAGTAAGTGATTATTGTCGAGCATGGCACGTTTTTATTTTGGCAGATATCTCAATTTTCACTCAGCGACCCGTGTGCCGGAGCCGATGTGTGAGTAACGGGCTATAACTGATTGGGACTAGAGAAGGAGCTGGAGGTTCGACCCACAGTGTGGCTCCTTAGCTGCCTTCACATGCACACATCCTGAGCCAAGGTGCTGAACCTCGCCGTCCCGTCCGCTGCCAGTCTGCAGAGCATTATCTCACAGAGTGACACGCTTTGTGTTGCACAAAGCTGCTGCGTGGCGGCAGAACAATGGAGCGGCAGAGTTGCGAGAGGCGGACTCAGTCTGGTGCAACAGCAGAGTGTAGGTACAGCACGGAGAAGGGGGAATACTAATTTATCATGAAAGATGTCATTATCATGCCAATGACTTCTCAGAGAACACAATTATCACTAATAATAGAAATTTAAACATCAGCCCAGAGCTTTCAGCCAGGAAGGGGTTGTATTAATGGAAAACTGTTGTCTGTTTATGAGAACTAGACAGTGACGAGTGGAGAGAGTAGTGATAGAAAAACACACTAAGATAAGCGCTAACCAGTATCTGTTGTGTTTTTTCCTACTAATTGAGACGTCTAGACACATTCAGTTGAATCTCAGCGAGATAAGAAAGTAGGCTGAACTATCTCGGTGGAGAATAGCGCACACTAATCCACTTATTGAGTCAGAGGGATTTTCATTCACTCTCCTAGAAAATGCTTAGCTTATCAAAATTTTCTCACATGCCACATTTTGCCACTTTGTCTTTCAGGAACAATGGCATCCTGCAAACTGCCTCGTGGCCTACAACACAAAGCTACTCCGTGGGATTTCACTTAATATTGAAATGAGTTGGTGAGGACTTGTTTAGCTGTGGGGCAAGTTATTACCTCCACCAGGGAGATTATGGTTTGTTTGTTTGTTTGTTTGCACCATTATGGAAAAACTAATAACTAATGACCAGATCTGGATTCTTCTCTGTGAGAGAGAATTACCCAAGGTAATCTGAGCCAGATTCAAGGATAGGATCTTGGCCAAAAAACAATCCTGAAATTACAAAAATAACCTATTTGTTGTACTAGCTAAATGTTTTAACAAGATAGAGTTTCTATTTCACCACAAGAGGGCAACAGTGTTCAGTTTATAGCATTAGGGTGGCTGTGGCCTGTGAATCATAAGGTCATGGGTTCAATCCCCAAGTTGAAATGTCCTTGGGCAAGACACTGAACCCTAAGTTGCTCCCAATGGTGGCTAGCTCTGTAGCCATTGGTGTGTGAATGGGTGAATGAGTTGCCTTGTAAAGCTCTTTGGGACCTAGCTAAGGTCATGAAAGCGCTACATAAATGTACTCCATTTACCATTTTACCATCAATACCATAAAGTGTATAAAGATGCAGCAAGTAGGCCACTAGATGCTCATACAAATACGCAGTGAATACATTTTTCACACAAGTCATCCTGATGTTATTAACTAAAGTCAACTCTTCTCATCCGATCATCCATTGGAAAAAAATCATCATTAAGAACATATTAGTTTTCAAAAGAAGAATATTTAAGGGTGTGTTTAGTTTGATTGACAGGTCTGGTCTCCAATGAGATCAGCACTTAACTCGAGTTTCATACACACTGGGCAGCGTCCTCAGGTTCAAGTCTCAGAACCGCCTCCTCACTTCTCCCTTCGTATCCATATATGGTCACTTCTGGCTCCATAAATCCAACATGGCGACGTTCAAATGCTGATCTCCTGGCTTTAACATCACGTTAGCGTCATCCCTTCTATACGCAGTCTAGTACAGCTGGATTTCCCATTGGCCCTTTAAATGCTTTCTAGTTAATTTGCTTTTCTCTTCTATAGTTTATTAATTCAGTCATGTGGGAAAACATAGTTTAGCATCTGGATGGATTTTGGAAGATTATTAGTTGGCCAAAAGTTGCATGAAACAAATTGAAAAATACTCAAACAAATTCCAGCAGATGTAGATGGGAGGCATCCAATTTGTCAGTGATCCACCTGCTTGAATGAGCCTCTGCATGACTAACAGGTTGTATAACTCACAATCCAAGGACAAACCATAGGAGACTGCCAATCCAGCTTTTTCTGTACGCAACCAATCACAACACAGGAAAGTTACAAAACAGTCTCCAGTCTCATGTCAGGGTCGCCAACATGGGCAGACAGGGACGCTGCTGCCGTCACTTTACATCGCGAGATAAAAGGATAACCTTTGAGTTTCTGGCAGCTCTGTTGGATTCTGGGTTGTTGCCTTGAATCGTGCTCCTCACATTCTTCAGGGGCCTTTCTGCATGTTTGTATAAAATGTCACAACACGGCAGCTCTGAGTAAAAGACTGAGGAATTCAGCTGGATGGAGAAACACGCAATCCAGACAGAAATAGAGGGAGGCTGCAGGTTCACAGCTGAATTGCATGTTTGGAGCCAAATCAAGGGCAGAAGATGTCAAACAAAGTGGAGACTGAGACACTGAGCCTGCAATGAGATTTCTACTTTTAGCTCAAGGGTATGATGGCATTCATCTGAGTGTGTGTGTCTCCATAAGGCCTGAGTGATGTGCTTTAACTGCATTTAAGAGCATGGGAAAGACACAGTGAGGAGGAGGAGGAAACAGAGGAGTAACTCAAGAAAGAGTGCAGCAGACAGATACACACTAATCAATCATTTATAAATTTACAAAAGGACCAGAATAGAAAGGATCCAGATATATCAATAAGTTCAGAAGTAGTTATTTTATAGCTATTACATCATGTGAGACCATAGACTGTATAGAAATGGACGAATCTAAGATGACGTTAGTTCGTGGAGTCGCATTTCAAAGCCAGGAGATCAGCATTTATGTGACTGTTCCTGGTGAAATGATAAATTACAAATTATTCAAAATAGAGCTGCTCGTACAGCACTTAAGTGCAACTACAGGATAAATATCATTACAGTGCATCATAATCTAAACTGGTTATTGGTCAAAGACAGACTTTTATACTCACTGATCATTTCACCCGAAACATTATTGTCAACAAGTCACTTGGTATCTTGTTCAGTTTGTATTTTCTTTGCTTGATTTGGTATTTTCTTGTTTTCTTTTTATCTGATTTATTACGTTTTCTCTGTTTGTCGTTGTTTCCTGTTTTCTTTTTTATACACTTTTGTGATTCTTTTCATGTCTGTAAATTTCTTTCTTCTCTTTTTGATGGACCCCAGGAAGAGTAGCTGCACCTGTGCTGCAGCTAATGGGCTCCCTAATAATTAAATAAATAAATATTTGAAAGTTGCCATGTTGGTTGTTTGGTCACCATAACTGGATATGAGAGGGGGCGGGTCTGACCCTGAACCGGAGGACCCAATGTGTATGAGTCGAGTTCAGGTCTGTTCTCATTGAAAATTATGATTTTTTTTAAATTATTGAAGTCAATTGGAGCCACACTTCTAGCAGCCATTTTTTCCCCCTTTCACATTGGCCTCATTTTTCAGACTCTGTTGCTTTATCCATTTTGATATACAGTCTGTGTGTGAGACTACATCACAGGCTACACCAGGGCCTTTTTGTGCTACAAACACACACACACACACAGACAGACACAAATTCATATGTAAAGTGAGTTTGGCGATGCAGAAGCATGCCCGGCCTCCGCTCAGGGTTTGATTGCAGGACTGAGAGGTCAAAGGGTAACTAATTGCACGACTCATGGAGGTCAGCATCGGTGTGGCCTTCTGCCAATGCACTGGAACCACCACCTGAAAGTCTGTCAAGAAAGACAAATGAACTCCGACCTCCCCGCTGATGACATCGACCTCAGTCAGTCAGCGCACGCCACATCTTAATCTGGGTCACGGGGAAAGGAGCAGACCACTGCTGCCAATCCAAATGCTACGTGCTTGAAGCAGCTAGTGGCGATGTTTACCTTTTCTGGTCTCATGGTCGGTTGTTCATGAAATCACACAAATCAAAGAAATCTCAGTCTCGGTGAGGTCCCACTCGGCTTCTGAAGCACTGGTTGTCGTCTTTTGGGGTCACTCAGGCCTCACGGCAAACAAAGCTGCTTGGTGCACTCCAGTCAGTGCAACAATAGCATTCATGTGCAAGAAGCTGTTTTTTTTACAGAAACCAATAAGGAGCTAAACTTAACCGTCTTCAAAATCTTAGAAATCCACAGTAGCAGCTCTAAGTTTTACAGAGCGACTCCCCGGTGCACGGCAGAGCGCGAGGTGGTTATCATTTTTCACCAGTCAATAATTAGCCGACTCCCTAATCAGCTGTTGGTGCAGTACGCCTGCCCTCGCCTTCTCATTTAGCCTTATCAGTGCAGACGCTGGAGCTTTTACCTGTCGTGCCATCAGCAATAATCCACCGCCTGAACCACGGCGATAGCTGACTCTACTGTCGGGAATGTACTCACAGTTGCACCCCCATAAACGAGCATTTAGCATGTCCAGAGTGTGTGTGTGTGTGTGTGTGTGTGTGTGTGTGCGTGTGCGTGCCATCCTATTGTAAAGAATGAACAAATACATGTGATGGATGGATAAAATCGCTTGACAAGTTCAGCCTGACGGAAAAGGTATTGTGATTGAGGTCCAGGGATCATCCAAAGAAAAGGAGTGTCTCGCTTTCATGATTAACAAAATGCCAAAAAGGATTTCCCTTCCTAAACAGAGACTACAATCATGTGAGGCTGCCAGCCAAAGGGACACGACCAGATGGGATGCCTCCCTCTCTCCTCTGCTGCTCTGTTTTGGAGACAAAAATGACCCAAACCTGTGTCAACAGCTGGGAAAAGCATCCCTCGCTGTGCTTTGTGAAAGTGATAAAAATAACACCGTGAAGTATCCCACTGCGGGTTACGCCCAGAACGGGTCTGTTTTTCCAGGCCGGGAGGGTCACTGTCAGGCGGAGCTGGACCTCCAGCCAACTCACATCAAGGCAGCACTTTCCTAGCCTCCATTTTCGCCCCTGTCTTTTCCTGTTTTGACAGGAAACAGGAGATGATAACATAGTCGCACAAACAAGCAAGGATTGCCTCCGACCTGCTGCCGCGCTGTCCTCGTGTGGCAGTGGATGTCTGTTTTCTTTACAGGGCCTCGTGTCCAAACACACGAAAAAAATAACACGCTCACTGTCGAGTAAAAACACGGACACCACGCCAACGTGACGCACGCACGCAGACACGCCTGGCACACACATCAAATACACACCTGTCTTCATGACAAGCCCGGGGTAACCTTTCCCAGCGCCTGGCACAGTCTTCTGTGAGTCGAGCGCTTCCTCACGGGCTCCCAGCGGCGTGCCAGCACAGCGTCGCACAAAGGAACGCAATAAAACAGACCACCAAAGTCACGGACACAAGACTACAAAAAAAAAGAGGAAAGATGAAAGGTGCGGTGGTCGCCACGGGGAACCAAATATACACTGAGGTGAGCCGAGGAGCAACGTCAGGATCCAGCACCGGTAGCGTCTCTTGTCCGGGGCTCTTTTTTTGGGAATGTGTGCCTTTTATGTTGTCAGGAAGCACACCACGGTGAGACACAACAAGCAGAGTGATGGGGCCATTACAGAAGGCTTTGTTGATGGTGAGAGGAGCTCAAAGGAACGGGACACTTTGATTGCCCTTTCTGATCCCCCACTAGCTTTTGTTTATGAGCTAATTAAGCATTGTTCAGCTGCTGCAGGAGCCTCGAGCCCTTCATCCCCATAGCACCACCATGACTTTCAATGGCTACTGTAGGGCTTTTACAGCACCCGCTATAACTTAACTACTTAAGCAGGATTCACTTTCTTCAACTGCAACCTCGTCCTGCAACTAACATCTCACTGCATGTGTGTGTTGTGCGCTTGCATGCTTGGCAGAAAATGCATAAAAGAGATTACACACCAGGCAGAGTCTAACAGGTCAAATTCAGTTCAAACGTGGTCTCCTGTGACCGCTTCTGTGGGAGTTCAAGTGTGCCCCAGTTTCACCCCTCCATACGACACTGCAGCCAAAACAGCTGCTCTCTCACAAAGAGATGAAGACATAAATGCCCAGCGTGGGACGGAGGGAGACCGTGGGGTCAGTGGACGGACAGAATGGGGTGGAGGGGGCTGCGTCTCGCTCGATGGATGCGGTGTTGACCGTGTCACGGTGGTGAATGCGCGTTGGTGGAGGATCGCTCACAGAAATACTGAGTGTGTTGTGTGCAGTCGTGTGTGTTCACCTGAGAGGTCAGATGCAGCACATGGAAAGAAAAAAGAGGGAAGAATCTAGGTTTGCACAACCACAAGATCATAAAATTTATAAAAGAGATGGATTATTTTTGAACAGATGGCCCTCAGGTCAAAGGTCAGCATAGCGTTGAATGAGTAAGGCCTCTGATGGAAGCCAACACTGAACGTCAAACTGAAACCAAAGAGTATAAATAAAGACACATTGGATTTGAAGTGGACATTATAGGATGACCCTTTAGCTGAGCTGCTGCTCCTGGAGGAGACAGAGCAGGAGGTGAGCCCCAGACTAAAGGATCCCAGACCTGAACCCAACCACTGCATCCACTCCTGCTCTGAAGTGTGAAGCTCTGCAGGAATTCACCAAGGCCACGAGCACAGGTGTGCTCCCCAGGAGCTTCCCTCCTTTTCACCGGGTGTCTGAGAAGGAAGAGGCTTTTCTACGTTGCACAGACATGTTCAAAGGCATTCCTGCAATGTTTTTGTTTGATGCATAAATTTAGAGCAGTAAACAACAGCTAGCATCCATCGTGTTGATTTAGATGCGTCTGAGAAAGAGGAGCACCCGGGGTGAACCACTGCCAAACAGCCCATGGCAAAAAAAAAAGAAAAAGAGCAGTGACGTAGCTAAAACATGCCACATTAATGATGACAATTTCAGACAGAGACACCAGCATGTAGGAACATAATACTAACCGAAAGCAAATGAAAGTGACACGGTGAGGCAATCCAACCACACCCAATCAGGACACAACCCGAGGGAGAGGCTGCTGTCAACATCACATAAAATGTTTAACGGATAATTCAGCAAAGGGACTAAACTTGGACACACATACGCTCCTTTGCAGGCCTGTTCCCACACCCAGCATGGGAGTCAGGCACTTAGCTGGGGGTCTGGAGGCCCGGCAGCGAGTTCCCACAACAGCCAGGACGCCTCGGCTTTTATAGGCAATGCTGAACTGATACTGAGCAGCAAACGCAGAGGATGGAGAGGCAGTTTGGGACTCGTAAACAGAGAGGTTTAAGTTTAAGTGCCCGACACACACGAAGGAGATAAAACAGCCCAGAGCTCTTCAGCAAAGAGAGTGACATCATAAAATAGAGCGGCAGTAACAAGAGGGGAAGCATAAAGGACGGATCTATTAATGGGAGTAGGTTCATAGGAGAGAGGCAGAGGATTCACTCCACAAGCATCTGGTGGGAGTGATGACAAGCTGGAGATGGCCGAGTTCCTCCTGACATTAAATATCTGTTCATCTGAATTAATCTCATTTTGCTTTTTTGTGAAGTCAGCACTAAACAACATTTGGACTGAGAATTTTCGGTTCAACAAACTATTACATTTTTGAGTTTTTGTGGAGGAAAAAACACAAAAACCTCTCAAGCATCAGCTCTTGAAAGTTTGTCTAGTGCTAAGAACAGATGCCAATATGTCAATTTCTTTTTATATTGTTGGTTCAGGCAGCACAAGCAACAAAAAACTATTTTATTTTAGCCTTTTGCTGCTTTGGAAAATACTCCTCTCCAAAAGTACAAGTGTGCCAGTCTGAGGAAAAAGACTTGAGCTGCCAGTCACCGAGCAAACGGCAGAGCTACTGTATCTTGATTGACTTTTTCTGGAGAAAATCCATTATGAAAATCCATACAAGTGAGGTTGACCTTTGCAGCGTTACGCCTGTTGAGAAATTCAGCGATACCGTTTTCCATGGGAATAAAAGCAACTTTGCTGCCGTTGTGCAGAATGCAGGGCTGTGCCATTTTCTTTAAAATGTCAGCAGCCAAATTGCAAAGTCAAGTCATTTAATAATGAAAGAAAAATGCACAGTGAAACACACTTTCCACTTCTACCTGACAACTTCTTCTGTCTGCAGAAGCCAGACAGGCAAATCTGAAGGTTTGGATTTTCATTTGATGGTATAAAGAGACAGGATCATTAATAACATCTATGATATAATTTTAGTAGACTATCAGTAATAGTTAGACATCAGCGTGAGGGTTGGAGTAGAAGCTACAGAAACCGTGTACTCTCATCATACTCACATCATATTCACCCTAAAGCTAAGCCCAGGAAGTACCACGGTAATGGCACTGGCCGGTCACCTTCTCCATCACCTTCTCCATTAACCAGACCACCACCAGGCCTGTGACTGGGATTGAGGATAAAACACTGACTGTAATAATGCAATCATAAATTGGTAGCAGTTAAGATCAGAAAGATGGATGTCTTCTGCAGCAAAGTGGAAAGGATGGAAGGACTCTGAATGTGCTTCATCTCTTTCTTTTTTCTCCGGTACTTACATGCACGTTCACACACGTCGTCAACACACACACACACACACACATCCTCGCTCACCGAGCTGGACGCTGAAGCATGAAATGAACATGAGCAGCGTGAACTTTGACTGGCATTTTCACACCGCGCCAGGATTTATGGAGCACTATATACGTATCTGAATGAGCTCCCCGACTATAAAGAATAGCCCCAAAGCATAGCTGGGGAGTCCGGTGAGATGAGTTAACACAACCCATCCACCAATCACAACTCAGCCCATTGCAATCCATCTACTATTACACAAACACAAATAGAATCAGAGAGAGATGCGTGCATACTGTCACCCAGACACATGCAGAGAAATATGACGTGAAAGCACAATGACGTGCTCACACTGCAGCTGCCAAACAGAAGCACAGTTCACTACAAACCTACTTCCTGCAGGACTGAGGACCCAGTCTGCCTCCACTTTACACGGGGTCCACCTTGTTTAGCTGTGTTTTGTTTGTACTTTGCTTAATTTCCCTTTTAGTTCTATAAATAAACTTATAGACTGTATATAGCATAGATGAAGCTAACATGACGTGAGCTAGAACATGAAGTCCAGGTCCATCACAATAACCACCCCCTAAATACGCCTTTTTTTGAAGCTGAATATCTACTTAATTTTTTTCCAGATGGACCACCAGACCATTAAAGGAAGAGTTCACTTTAGCTAATGACATCAGAACCACTTGAGTGAGAATTTCATGATTGAAAGTGATGATTTTTAAATTGAAATCAAATGGAGCCAGAGTTTTTGGGAGCCAGCACCTAGTGGCCATCAGGGGTATTGCACTTTTTTGCACTTCCGCCTTGGCCTCATTTTTGAGCCCCTGTGGCTAGAACTGGTGTGGTCTTGGAAAATCTAGATCAAGTACAGTGACAGCTTATGGTTATTGCAAAGAGGTGCATTTTGAAACTGGAAATCTGACACAGGGAATTTATTGGTGTATTACATATTGAAAAGCTGAGGTATGAGGTGTCTGGTAACTCTCAGTACTTTCAGACCCATATTAGATTACTTGAAATTATAAATGACTCCCTTAATGCTGAAAATCTTTAATAGGGCAATGGAGGCTTATGTGGACACTTACATAGTTAGATCTTTTAACAACTTTTTTTTTGTTTTGTTCATTGTTCTCTTTTATCTATGAATATTTCTGTAAATTAACACAACTCATGTCTTTGTTTACAAGGCCATTGAGTAGCCATGTGATCTGTGTGTTAAGATAGATTGGATTCAGTTGGACTATTTTTGTAACATTGTAATATGCCTTGTCCAAAATGAAAAAAAAAATGTCCGGCACTATCTTCGATCTCTTTGAATACTGTCTGAACAAACTAACTGTGAAATAAACTTCACAACAACTGATCACAAGACTGTTTCTCAACATCTGCTCCCTCTTACTTGCTCTTTGGAGGTAAATATTGCCAAAGAGCCCAAATACCTGCCCCCCTCAGAACTGGCAGGTGAGCCGTAGACGCTCATTAAACATCTGCCAAAGAGCCAAAGAAACAAGACAAAGTCAAGTCCAACACTTTATTCCCCTGATCCAGTGTTTGCTGTGAGCGAGGGAGCCACGCCCAAAACAACCCAGAGTTTGCTGTCTGCATATCCATCTTGGCAAGGATACACAGCGCTGGCATTCCCTTTCAGCACATTGCTATAAGCCAGGCGATTTGTCTGCTACCACAAGGCCTGCTGTCAATTGAGCACGTTTTATGGAGCCAGCAGGAGATTACCTCCAACTCAGCGCTCCTCTGTGTCTGCGCACCATGTCGAAAATTTATCTCAACAACTATGTTTTTCCAATACTCTGAATCAGACTCAATAATGGACTGCAGTCTGCCTGGACTGTGCATGTCTCACTTCAACATGACATATGGACAGCGAGCGCCAGGAGCCCCGAGAAGCAAACACACACACACACCATGTCCACGATTGCACAAACACACACGTGGCCCACCCTAAACGAAAAAGTCAAACTGATTAATTCCCGCTGGTTACACTTCTTGTTGCATTTGTGTTCTCTGTTCGTTGACATTTCTGCCTCTGTTGTTCTGTCCTCACGCTCTGCAGACTTGTGCTGCGCTGTAACGCATCGAACCTGTCAGCCCCAGACTGCACATCCATTGTTTCAATTCAGTCTGGCTTATTGTAACTCATTATCCTTCACCAAACAGCAAGCAAATGCATTCAGACAAGTGTTGTTATGTGTGGCAATCATTCCTCAAACACACTGGGAATGAAAAACAGTGAAAGAATACAGGTGTTGTCAGACTGTCAAGCATTACAAGGTGATTTCATTCAAAGTATTCTGTTAAAATGATGGGTTGAGTCATGTCTGAATGCACAAAAGCAAAGTAAATATACAACTGAGAACTATTAACAGACTCCTTAAAAATATATACCACACATTTAGATAGCTAGATAAGTAGATAGCTAGGTAGCCAGATAGATAGCTAGATAGCCAGCCAGATAGCCAGATAGCCAGATAGCCAAATAGATAGCTAGATAGCTAGATAGCCAGCCAGATAGCCAGATAGCCAGCCAGATAGCCAGATAGCCAGATAGATAGCTAGATAGCCAGATAGCCAGCCAGATAGACAGATAGCCAGATAGCCAGACAGATAGCTAGATAGCCAGCCAGATAGCCAGATAGATAGATAGATAGATAGATAGATAGATAGATAGATAGATAGATAGATAGATAGATAGATAGATAGATAGATAGATAGATAGACAGATAGATAGATAGATAGCCAGATAGATAGATAGATAGATAGATAGACAGATAGATAGACAGATAGATAGATAGATAGATAGATAGATAGATAGATAGACAGATAGATAGATAGAGAGATAGATAGATAGATAGACAGATAGATAGACAGATAGATAGACAGATAGATAGATAGATAGATAGATAGATAGATAGATAGATAGACAGATAGATAGACAGATAGATAGAGAGATAGATAGATAGATAGATAGATAGATAGATAGACAGATAGATAGATAGATAGATAGATAGATAGATAGATAGATAGATAGATAGATAGATAGATAGATAGATAGATAGACAGATAGATAGATAGATAGGTGGATAG
>OOFC01042907.1:0-40271 GCA_900323345.1 Pseudochromis fuscus
AACCTCAATACATGAATCAGTCGATACAAAACAGGCACATCTGACCATTTATGAGAAAGCTGACTCATTCTTCTTCCTTCTTTTTCCTTCTTTCTTCATCTTCCTTCTTCTCCATCCTCCTCCTTCTTCTACTTCCTTCTTCTTCTTCTTCTTGCTTTTAGGTAGACATCAGCCTTTAATTTATTGACAGGCTTTTATTCTGAAATATTTTCTGACACACTCACTCACTCCTGTTTTCACCTGCCCTCTCCTTGAGGTCTGGTGTGTATTTGTGTAATGTTGAGCACATTATTCGAGACTTGGCTGTTCATCCAACACCAGCTTTCATTTGAGGAAATGCAGCAAATTATTTTAGAGTTTTGTAGAACAAAAAATATCAGCTGAGCTTTTATTTCTTTTTGGATTGTTCCTGTTGAAGTCAGCGTGCCAACTTTTTGAAAAACCTCAAATATATATTTTGTATTTGATGTGCTGTGGACACAGAAACACCAACAGTTAAAGAATTACACGTTGATGAGACGTCCCATTTCTCAAGCAGTTACCGTATTTCCCGTTTACCGTTGGAGGGAGGACTTTCTCTTTAGTTTCCTCTGTTTCATGAGCAGAATGAGGCAGATCTTTTCCCCACTGAACTGTATTTGTGACCTGATCTTTATTTGTTGGTGTGGACCTGTCATGGGCTGAGCTGCCCACAGATCCTCACACTGCAGGGACTGCTCTTTCAAAAAAAAAAAGCTTTCTACAACATCCTGTCTGATTCTCTGTAGATTCTGGGAATTTACTCTGTAAGTACAAGTCTTCTAGGAACTGGAGATGTTAGATAATGTTTCTGAAAAACTGAATGAACTTCTGAAGAAGACACTGAGCAGTGAAGAAACTGGTACTGATGTGAGGAGTCCACAGATGCTGCAGCAGCTACTTCATCAGATTATCCTTCATAGGAAATGAAGACAATTTTCTGCTATACAGATAACATATTTTTAGTTGTATTCATTTTCTTTTAATGCACTGCAATACTAAAAATATGTAAATGACAATAGTATGTCATAAAAATTGTTTTAAAATGACATTGAGACATGAAAATACTTTTTAAATGCAAAATTTAACAGTTTATTTTTAATAACAGATAAACTGAATTTCCAAAATTTTACATGAGTTGACAATAATAGGTAAAAAAAAAATCTGAATAATTTGGCAAAAATAAGATAAAATGTGAATTACAAAGTATTACTAACTGTCTTAAGACCGTCCTGTACCCAGGTATGACTGCATTTGACACACTTCTCACAGCTGTGACTCCTGGACCGTTTGAGATATAAAATAATTCAACAACTGCCATAAAGCAGAGAAATGGAGCTTTGTGTGCATATAGGAGTCATTACAGTAACTCTGCAGTATGACCGTCCAATCACAGGCGAGATTCTCCAGTGGATCACACATTTACCACACGAGGTCCTCAGTCCTGTACCCCAGGCGGCCTGAACAGAGTTTGGTCTGAGGAAGATTTTACAGCAAAGATATTGAATCAATATGTTTTATCAGTTTCATTGCTTTACACGTGTAAATGTCCTTCAGTAAACATTTAAAACGCCAAAAATAACAGGATTTCGTGTCAAAATACAAACTGTTGTTGTTTGCCCCCTCTGCTGTAAACTTCAAGTAGTTTCTGATACCACAGTTTACATCTTTATGAAGTTTTGTTGTTGAAATTCAGTAAATACTTTTGGTCCAGTTTCCAAAGGCAAATTACTTTAGAATACTAATAACTTTGTTGTTCAGATCCAGTGGTCAGCTGTTCTTCAGAGTCTGTGACCTCAGCCTTCATGTGGAGATCAGGTCTGTCGGGGTCGTACTGTCCGTAGCAGGACTCCTCGTCCTTCTTGTGCCCGAAGATGTGTGTTATGACTCGTCGTATGTTTGTGTTGCCATGCCGATGAGACGCCTCCCTGATGACAGCCATCCAAACATCTGAAGAGCCTGAAACGTTTTCTCAGCGGTGGTGTTTGCGGTGCTGAAGCTCACGCTGTCTAAACTTTGTATAAACAGTGAAGGTCGGCGGCGCTGCGTAAACCATCCAGAGAGCTCATTTCTGGGAGTTAACAGTGAAGTAATTGGAGGCTGGAGAAGAGAAGTGGGGATCACAGGCACAAGAAAGCCTTGTATTCATTAAGTTTCCCACAGACCACTTGACACACCCCTGAAGGGAAAAGAGCGAGGAGGAGCTCCGCCCGGCCTGGCCTCGACTTAACCATTCACACTCAGCCGGGCTCCACCCTCCAGACCTCCTCTGCAGACTCTGCAGGCCCGGACACGAGGTCGATTTGTATCTCGCTTTTCCCTCCGTATGACACGTTTAGCTCACTGCACTGGAAAAGATGGAGATGACTAAGAGCAAAAGTGGATGCTGAAAATGTGCGTCACATTGTCAAATATAACTCGGATCACCATGGAAACTAAGTGTATCATTGGGTGTTTTTCTTCACAGCTCTGTCGCTCCCTCTCTCAGACACATTCACACACTTTTCTTTTCATCTCTCTGCTTGTGTCTTTCTTCATAGAACAAAACACACACACACACACACACACACACATTGTGAGTGGGTAATAGCCAGCAGCTGCTTGTCAGTCTGGAGCTTCAGGTCCCACAGGATGGCAGCTCCACTGTTCTCCACCACTGTCAGTGGAGTGTCCCGCTGAGACGGCGAGGACTTCAAGCTGCAGCTCTGCACAGATGTTCCTGTACAACATCCCAGACACATGGCGATCCCTCTTGGTGTGGGCTGTCCCAGCTTACATCACACACACTGCCGCCATGTGCTGGATGGTCTCCGAGCCATGTTTGCAGAGTTCACACCTTGGAGTCTGTCTGCTGAGGGAGACCCCGCCTCTGTGGACCTCTGTTCTCAATCTAAACTGGAAACAAACTTAACAACTCACTGAAACACACACACCTAAACACTGTGTACAACTGTGTAACTATGTATGGAGGAGATGACATCACCTATTTGTTTGTGGACTCTCATTTGTGAAGGATGCAGTGAGGGGGCGGGTCTGACCTTTGACCCCGTGGACAAATGTTTTGAGAGTCAAACTTCTGCATCAAGACCTGGCAAAAACAAGATGGGTAGGCAGGATGAAATATTTGGAGCAATTTGATTGGACCATTGAAACACCACAGCTAGCTAACATAGCACTGTAGCATCTCCACTGCACCTGCTGCACTTTCTCCTTTGTTGTAAACCACAACACGGCTACTGTAGGTCGGACACTGTTTGTTTATCGTCACCTAGCAACAGAACTGAAGACATGTTCACTGTCACTCTGTAACAATGTAACAAGTTGTTTCTAATTGAACCATTTGTAACTTTAACATCAGAATCAGAACCAACTCTTTACAGTTTGTTACAGAACTAATGATCCTGTTCCAGCTAAGTACTGATCACTGCTGCAGCTGCTGCTACTCTGTCAATGTGTTCTGGTGGGAATCTGAACTGTGATTAATTGACAGGTGGATGCAATGATACTATTGGTTGAAATGGATCTGGGCAAGACCATGACCAGGAAGCAACTGCGATTGAACTACAGAATTTTTGGCAAATTAAGTGAACAATGTACAGAACCCCTAAAGTCCCAAAAGGTGATATTTTTTTTTACATTGTGCGCACAAGATAAAAAAAAAATAATCATCTTTTGGGACTTTACAGGCTCTGTAACAATGTGACCAGAGATTAAAAATAAAAAAAAAGAAGAAATTCTATTCAGGCGTCTTTAAAGAGGAGCCGACTCAGCCATCAGTCTACAACACTTCGCCCCCCACACGGAGGCGAAACGAAAATATATTTCGAAAAATATTTATTTCTGCGTCCACACGAAAAAGCCGAAAACGCTGTAGTCACTATGCCAGACCTGTATGTGGCGCTGTAACGCTGCCACAGAAACACCTCAAAACAGGCACGGAGCATGTGCATTAAACTCGTACGAGGTAAAACCAACGCCCACAACAACACACACTTGTTGCTCACGGTAGTTGTGTAGTTTCAGAAGATTTTGCTGTAAAAGTCTAAACAAGCCCAGTAGCTGCTGCAGCACTAACACGTCGCTGTGTTCTGCCATTTTTACTGTTGTCGGGGTTGCGCAGGCGAGTTAAGGGTCAGAGGCGGGGCTACAGCGGCAGCGTTTGGAGAATGCGTTTCATGACCTTAGCTGGGTCCCAAAGCACTTTACAAGACAACTCAGTCACCCATTCACACACCAATGGCTACCGAGCTGCCATGCAAGGAGCTAGCCACCATTGGGAGCAACTTAAGGTTCAATGTCTTGCTCAAGGACACTTCCACATGTGGACAGGAGGAGTGGGGGATTGAACCCTCAACCTTGCGATTCACAGGCGACCCACTCTACCATCCCAGCCACACCCACCCTGAAACCACCAGACTCTGTTGAACTCAACCAAACTACCCAAACCAGTGATGTCACTGGTTAGGGTATTTAAAGATGGCGGTGCCCTTACTTCAAAACATATAGTAAAAGTATGTTTTTTTTAGTGTTTTAATGTGAAAGAAATTCATTCAGTAAATAATATGAACTTGATTGAAAGGAAAAACCTGAATCTCCAGTGCAACACATTGCACTGTGTGAGCCTTTTCCAGAAATAATTCATCTCAACATCCTATTGTAAGTATGTGCAAGAGGGTTTATTCTGGGGGCATGGTTTTTTTGGAGGTGGACCGCCTGACATCACCGATTATCCAAGTTTCACAGCTGAAAACTTGCCAGGGAATCCACTACCGTCAATAGGCCAGGTGATGAAAATTAATACTGAGTATGTTCATATCTTTTGTAGTGTCTTTGATATAAGATGCTCAAGGCATTTGACCAGCAGAAAGCCTTTTTGCCTTTGAGTTTCCTTTCACCTTGCAGGATTTTACAGGAGGAGAGTTCTCCCACCACACCAGCACGTACACGGCTACACATTAAAATAATCAATACAACTTGAACCATATTCTAACAGTAGTATTGTAGGTGCTAGATGTGTGTTATGGACATCTACCACAGGTGGCGGTGTATGTTGGTGTGGTAAGGGAAGCACATATATTGCACAGGTGCTAGAGGTGAGGCGATCATGCATTGGTGACGGGGAGGTTTTTACCGCTGTCACAGCATGCAGGCTCATCATCCACCATCATTTCGACCATCGAGTAAGAAATAAGTATCTTATTTGTTATGAAACCCTGAGATGAATTAAATGGGAACCTCACCTGACTGTAGCCCGGACATTTGTTAATTCAGGATGTCAAAAACATGGTCTTTTCCCAGCTGAGTGGCTGATCAGCTGATCATCACTACAAGTATAAAGAGTTGTTTTCCTGCATTGTTACTTAAAAAAAATGAAATATACCCTTCATACCACTTAAATGAACAGTCCAATTGTACCACACATACCTCACATCTGGAAAAATATATAAATGTGTGATGACAGCCCATTTCACAAAACAACACAAAGAAAAATGCATGATTATTATTTTCAATACACTGTGCTTCTTATTTTTTAATTTATGCAAAAACTTGAAAGTAAAATCTGAAGGAAACTGTTGAATTGTTTTCCCACTGTCGCTATTTCCTGTGATCCTCACCCCTTACTCACAGTCACGATGACATCACTACTTGTATTTCTTTCTTTCTTTCACTGCACACAGTGATTATCAAACTGACTTTTGGATCTGGGTCCAAACACACACATTAATGTAACCAAAACAGGACACACTGAGATCCAAACCCTATTTATCATACATCACTCGACCACATACAACAAACCCACAGTACATCTGCAAAGCTGCAGTGAGATGACTGTAATAAACAGTCACCATAATCAGGATTTTTTTTTTTTTCCCCCTTGTGGCTGATCACAAATATTTTCAGTTGATCTGTGGTCAGAGTTTTTCTTCAGAATAAACTAAACGAGTGGGAAGAGAAATCTTAAAAAATAAAAACAAACTCACATGAGTTCAGCTCTGAATAGAGTTCAGAAACAGGGGTTTGTATCTGATAGATGCACATATTGATCTGAGGTGTAGTGGGAGTGCACATGTTTATATCCATCACACAGCTTGTACTTATGTTCATGTGTAACTCATTTGCACTGATGTGTTGGTATTTACTCCCTTATAAACATAAAAGTGACACAATATCAGGTAAACAAAACAGAATAATGCAACATTTACAAAAGATACTGTGCAGCCAAAGACATATATAAAGGACTTTTTAGTATTGTATGATCGTATTAATTAATTAATAATAATCTTAAATATTAGCTATTACTATTTTCTTAGCAATTAAAACTTAATTATGCATCTTTTTTGCCAGTTTTAAAGAAGAAAAATCAAAGGAGTTTCGATCAAATATAATAAAAGAACAAACAGTTTTATAAACTTGACTAAAATCCAGGTTTCACAGTGTTAATGAACACACACAGCAAGCACACATACAGCACCACACACCACGACTGTGTCCTGTTCTCATGTGTTATTGAACTTGTTACAGTCCTCTTGGCCTTGCTTTAATTAAACCCTATTAGCTAGTCAAGGTTCCCTGTACACTAATTCTGTTACTCTGATACAATTTGGCCTCTGCTTTTAGCTTTAAGTGTGTGCAGCTACTTTAATCAAAATTGTCAGTTAAAATGAAACTACAGCTCCAGTAATTAAATTTAATTGGATCTTGTCACTTCTCGTGCTGGCGGTGTTTTGATCCTTGTTGAGTGTTTGCTGCACTTCGCTCGCTTTATTATGAGTGTGCGCTCTCGACCTTGCAAACACCAAATACATGTCGACCTGGTGCAAGCTGAAAGCACCTTGAACCCTGAGCATCAGATGAGTGTGAAGATGCTGCATTACATCAATTCCAGTGGTGGACAGTAACGGAGTACATTTACTTGAGTACTGTACTTAAGTATTAGTTTTTTTGGAAACTTTTATTTTCACTCCGCTACATTTCAAAGGCAAATATTGTACTTTGGACTCCACTACATTCCCAGGAAGTGTGTGGTTACTTACTTTATATACAGTCTATGCTGGCAATGTGTTTCAGACAGTTTGTCCAGGTAGAGTTACCGTCGCTCATGCGCAAATCGGCAGGAAGTGACCGGCAGCAGAACCGAACAATAAAGACACGAAACAGCACGGTTTTGTTGTTTTACGTTTTTTTAAAACGCTAGCATGTTAGCCTCTCGATTAGGAAATTTGAAAACAAAAAAGCAAGACCGAACAGTCAACCAACAAAGTATTATGCACGCTCTGCAGGAAGGAGTTTTCTTTTCATCGAAGCCCTTTCAGCTTAAAATACCACATTAACAGGAAGTACATGTTAGTCGGGGATTGACTCGGGCACTGAGAACAATATTATATTATACAATAATATTAGAAAATGTCCTTTTACTTTGTACTTTTGAATATTTAAGTATTTTTAAAGGTAAGTACTTTAGTACTTTAACTTGAGTGACATTTTGACCAATAACTTTTATTTGTAGTTGAGTAAGATTTGACCATGAGTATCAGTACTTTGACTTTAGTACTGAAGTTGAGTAGTTTGTCCACCACTTATTATTTCTGGATGATATCTGGAAATCCTCCTGCCTGATGTTGTTGTTGAGGAGTTGAAAACAGAGAGGAAACATAGATCAGCTGTTTTATATTAACACAATGGTGGGAAATAGTAGTGAGATCTGCCAGCTGACCTTCTGCCATGTACATTTGTGTCTATGTGGGTGGTTAAAACAGGTTTACGTTAAACAGACTCAGTATTAATGCATTGAACAAATCTGAAGACAATATTGTTGCTGTGATTATAAATATTGTCTTAATGCAAATTCTTGAAAACAAGTTGTTTCCATTTTTTTTTTTTTTTAAATCACAAAATGCATTTCATTTCTGTAAATATTCAACTCTCACAAAACCCATTGATTTGATGGGTCATGGAGGAGTTAACAGTGACTGCTGTCGTCTCCATACATTGCGCCTAAAGCAGATATAGCCTACAGAGAGCCAAAGGTGGAATAGCTTTCCCGCAGCGTTGGTTTCGTGGCCAGGTATTTGTGTTGCCAGAGGAATGAAAAATCTAAACGGAGTGGTCAGGATGGGCTCGGCAGCATTGGAGTGACCTCTCAACCTCCACACTTGGGAGAATATGGAGGAATTGAACATGCAGCCGTTCTACCTAAGGCAGGAGCGGCGAATCTTTATTCACTGAGAGCTGCTTGCTGCTAAAGCACATTCCCTTTCAATCCATTAGAGCTCACCGTCCCCTTCCCCTTCATCACACAGTGCAGCCCTTAATTTGACAATGACAAAGAGCCACTTGCAGATTTTAAATTTCATAATTTTAATCTGTCAAGTCTGACATTTAATTAGTGGCTTCCTAACCTGTGTCTGCCTCGCTCTCTGAAGGGCACCGTTTGTTCTGAGAGCGCTGCGCAATCTCTCGGCAGAGGAGAAGAGAGAGTGGATTAATATATATGTACATTACCAGCTGCTGCAAAGACAATACACAGAGAGGGAGGCCATTAGGGCCTAATACAGACAGATGAGGTTAATAATATTTGGGAAGTGTTGCTCTATTAAGCAGAGCACTGATTAAGACCTGAGTGGGATCCCCCTGCATGAGGCGCTGATTGGGAGCCGGGCTGCCTTTTGTTCTCCTGCTCCCAGAAAGAGGAGAGAGGGAAAGAGTCGCAGAGGAAGAAAAGGACGGGAACAATGTTGGCCCACTTTGTGTTCAAGCCCACAATGAGGATGGGCTTAATGAGAATCTTTACAGACCTGGGTGGAGGTTTATAGAAGTCCAACGCCCACTGATAACTTCATTACAACCAACGGGCAAACAGATGGAGCCAGCTTTGGGAATCTCCTTTCTGAAGGAAGAGCTCCATGATTGCTTTTAGTTCACACTTGATTTCTTTTCTTAGTCACTGCAGATAATGCTGCCAGACTGACCACATTAATTTATTTCCATCATTACGGAGCCGGGGAGCGCGCGGAGATCCAGCTACACCCCGTGTTGAAGTTTGAAATTCTTTCCTCCGAAACGCAGGTTGTGTGTAACACTATTTCACGCAGACAGCTCTGGTGGAGCTGCTATTGATTTTAAAATCAATAGAAAGTGAAGGGAGATGGGGTGGAAATGGCTTAGAACTGGGAAAATGTCAGGTGCAGATGTGTGTGTGTGTAGCATATTTTTCCTGGTGTGTGTCACATGTCAGTGTCTAACTTTTATTACGGCTAACATTTTTACTTTTTTTGTGAAAACTCTTTTATTTACTCAGATCTATTCATCCTGACCTTGTGAGCAAATCTTTTGATATTCATTACACTAATAAATAAACAGACGGATCCATAAATACTGACGCAGTCCCTTTCTAATTACTGGCCGTCGTCCTCTGCGCCTTTATTGAATTGTCTTTGGCAACAGGCCCTTCTGCACCTTCCAACATTAAGCTGGAGACAGTAGGAGAGAGACAAAAGGAGGTGGGTGAGGGGGTGGGAGGGGGCTCAGTGGGATGCGGTGATGAGATAGTGGGAGGATGCCTTCCTGGGGCCCACTAGTGGTTGCTCTTCGCCTCTTCAGCTGCTCCGTCTGATGGATAAAGCAGCCGACAAACACGAGGAGGAAAGAAAGATTCGGGACTCGGAGAGAGTAGATCCACATGTTCACCTCACTCCTCATCTCTCTGGACACAGACAACGTCCACTCCACAGGGAAGAGAGATAATGGCGAACGAGACCGACCCACCTGTTTAAGACCCATAACTCACATGTGTGCGAGTGGATTTTTTTTGTGTGGTATACAGGGTGTAAATCTCCCCTTGGCCTAATTGGTGCCTGATAACGCTCTCATTTCCTGTGGAGGAGGTCCACAGCATCGGGGGCACACAGGGTCCCACTGGGGGCTTTGAACACCGCTTGACCAAAACCGGTGCCTGGCTGACTGTGTCCTAATCTGTCCTCCTTGTGGTTTGGGTTTCAGTCGGTGAGCGCTTTGGTGTGTTCAACTGTGTCTGTTTGTGTTTCACTTGATCGCTGCCTTCCCCTGACAGTGCTCATGGAGAGAATTAGAGAGCTGGTGAGATAATCACATGAATAAAATGCAGCCGGTAGCTCATTACAAACCCTATTATTCATTAATTAACATTATTAAAACGTCTAATAGACCCCGGCACTCCTCCCAAGCCCCCCTGCCTCTTTTCAACTAGGTCCCTGCTCCTCGGTCCCTCCCGTTTCTCAACATGAAAAGAATAGCACATCAAACGAGGCCTGGTTTCAATGTGTTGGGGATTTGCAGGTGTAGAATCACACTGCGCTGGGGATCTGCTTGTCGGTCGCGCCACGCTCTATACTCTTCCACTTCGGCCTCGCCGTGACACACGCCGCTCGCCTGTGCCATAACAAACTCCTCATTAGGAGTAGGGAGAGAACTGGGCTGTGCGCTCCCTAATTAGGCCCCCGTCTGAAACTTTCTGTCTTTCCCCTCATCCCTCATCCTCCCTCCCTCCGTGTCCCTTCATCACAGGGAAAAAGACTGCTGACATTTATGGAAGGAAGTTAAATCAACTGTATATGCAACGGATATAAAGGAAAGTTTGCGCCTGTGATATGTGCATACAAATTCGTTGGCTAAAAAGGTTGAGCAATCGCTGCTTGTCGAGATTTTGTGGAACATGAAAAATCCGTCGCAAATGTGTCTGTGTTTTATAAACTTAACCTCAACTAAGCTGCAGAATATCATTCATTATTTCCCTCCGTCTTCTTACTTTGCAGCTTAGAAATTTCTCCATGAGATGCACAAATGCAGCCGATTAATTTGGTTAGGTTGCGCAGACTAATATTCAACTGAGAGAATAATATCTATCAAAAGTTTTTAATTGTGTTCAGTGAAGAACCAGATATATTAAACATGCATAATATATGTGTGTGTGTGGAGCAAGATGTGGGAAATTTCTGTCCCCAAAATGTAATGATTATCATGCATATTCAAATGTCCAAACAATACACCTTAGTTAAACATTAATATCATAATTTAGATACAATCGGTTTAATGTGTCCAGGAAAAGAAGCATTATTCCTCATTTTGTTCTCATTATTTTCAAATAAACAGGACAGTATGTGTGGAAAAGAGGGAGTGAACAGACAAATGATGAATATGTAGAAACTCTCAGAGATATTAGTGGGGTCTAAACTACATCCTCTGATTACTTTTCTGCTTTTAAATACTTGATGTTCCAGTTGTACTATGACCTTAAACAAGATTTTATTGGAACACAATATCCATACCATTAAGGGAGTCTTTTATCATGCCGAGAGGGACATCGGCTCCTTGTATCCTTTAGTGGAGTCTTTGCACATTAAATTACATTAATATTTCTATTTGTGGCTCCATATTCATATGTAACACAATACACCACATGCATATTGTATAACACTAAAAACAAATATTTCCTCTTGGGACATTTGATATTATAATACATTTTTTAACCGAATTAATTTCTGAAACACGGTCACAGACATACAGATAGATATATATTTGTATAGTATTAAAAAAGTCAGGGAGAAAGAGAGAGGGAGGAGAAATCTGGGTATTTATCAGAAAATGATTTCAAAGCAGCTTTGAAATTATTGGCCATATATTAGTATGGCGACAGCTTCCCGGTCTTAATCTCTCATGCTTTCTTCTCACTCTCTCCCTTTCACACGAGCTGAGTGATGCTTCCTGACAAGTAAATCACAAAAGAGGTGGCATTCCCCCATGTGGCTGAAGAACCAGCATCCTTCATTCAGCCCTCTCCTCTTTCCTCCTCGCCTTTTCTTCTTCCCTCTTCCTCCTCTCCTCTCCTGATTAAATCTGCTTCTCCCTGTAGGATTATTAGGATTCTAATTCAATCTGAATTTCAGGAACTTGTTTGCTTGGTTACCTGTCACAGCATATCAGCTTGTCATATTAGTGGTGATCGTTGGCTCTACCTAATCTGCTTTAAACAATTTCATTGGGTGCTGGTCTATAAATCATTCCGTAATGGGATTGACACGCGCGGGCTTAGCTAGGTAAACAAATCAGCTTTGTTTTATGTTAGGCAGCAATGAACTTGGCTTTATCAACTTCCCATCGATTCACACACACCACAAGGTCAAAATCTCTCCGGCTGCTCATCAGTGGGAGTAGGGGTCAGCCCTCAGCAATTAGAATATGTATCAAATAGAGGCAGAGGAGCCCATCACATCCTGCTACCACTGTGCCTTTCTCCAAAGCGTTAATTCATTTCTTATCAAAGTGAAGGCATTTCAAAGTAAAGCTTTGCAGCATTGGAGGGGAAGTACTCTTTATGGGAATTTGAAAGAGAAAATAAAATGAGTTTGTAGTTTATTGACGGAAAGTCCCAGAGGCTGCTTAAAAACTCATTAACTTTCAAAACTAATTCAAACGTGTTGATTAACATCTGAGGGTTTCCGTTTTTTTTTTTTTTTTTTCTAGAGATGGATGATTTGATTTTATTTTTTTTAGGACCCGTGTTTTTGAATTTGCTGACATACTGTAGTAAACGGCCTCATTTTGACCTGTTTAGAAAAGTTAATGTAACTTTAATTATCACAACCTCTGCTTGGTTATTTTGCAAACAGTTGGAAACCAAGCAGTATATAACATTAAATAAATTAAAGAGCCACAGCCATTAACATTTAACGATATCTTGCTGGGAATACATTACAGAAACCTCCCAGACCTACAAACTCAAAAGGCTGATTGTTTTTATTGTGCAGGTCTGGTATTTAAATCCATATTGTGTATTAACTGGCACTGTGTTGTTATATTCAAATACAAAAATACCTATATATACTTCAGATGTACAGGCACCATGTGTGATGATTATTACCTTGTAACCCTTTAACACCTGAACCTCCAAATTTCCACCTGGACTATTTATTTTGATTTCAAATTCAAATTTAACCTGCAAAATCTGTGTTTTTTATTCACTAAAACTCTAAAATCAAAATCCGTTTTTGTGTTTTTCTGCTATTCTTTCTTCATCGTCACGTAGTATATAGTAAATCAGCTGTTTTGCCGGCTCCTGGGAGAGGCGCTAGCGAAATTACCGTAATATTCACTGAAACGCACAACAACTCAACTCTCGGAACCGTTGGAATTTTTCTGATTGCGCAAACCGTGACATAATTACGGTAATCCAAAGACGCGTGTCCAGACCTGTTGCCGAAGACGTGCTCGGAATTAAAACGTTAAATACTGTGATATTTAGTATAAATAAAAAGTCAATCAATACGTCATCCTAATTACTGCAATTATGAGGATTTTTTTTCCCCAGCTGTATACTTCCGTGTGCTTTATGGTACAAAAGTTGGACTACTTTAACTCACATGGGCAGTTTCCGGCTCCACTGATGGACGTGGGTAAGTCAGAAGAAAAGCAAGAATTTTAATATGCTTTAAATGTGTTACGTCCCTCATCACACTCGGGGGGTTGGAGAAGACAGAAGGAAAACAAAGTAAAGAACATGAAGTCAACAACACAGCGAGTGATGAAAAGACCCGACTGATGAGTGAAGTCAGAGGAGCAAATGTATCAACAGAAAGGACAACTGTGAGTAACACTGATGTGATCCCTGTTCGCACAACAACACAATGAACTTCAAATGCACTGAGCTACAGCATGAAGCAGAATTTTACTATGAGCAAAAAAAGACAAAGCTAAATTGGACATATCATTAGCTAGGCTGTTTAGCGTGACAATTGGTTGTAACATACTGATGACAGGGTGTTTGTGTGCTAAGCTAAGTTGCAACCCAGCACATGTGGCACGAGGAACCATGAGGCAAGACAAAATATACTGTGTAAAGTCTGCAGGGTTTGTGCTGTCATTTAGAGAATACCCAGAGTGCTCTGAGACATACAAAGAAAATCACTGATCAGAGACGGCGTCAAAAAGATGTGTCCCTAAAAAATAACAGTGTGTGTACGGTAATTACACTCTCTTATGACTTGTGTTTCTGATGCAGACACAAAGCAAGAGAGAAGGAATGCAGCGAGGAACAAATAGCAGTGAGCTGACCTGTTCAGCAGCATGTCATGGGATCTTTTCACACCAATACATCTCCCTAATGCAGGCAATTTCCTGCAGCTTTTCACCCTAAGAGGGGATTTGACCTCTGTGGCCAACACTTAAAGCAAATTCTAATGTTTGCCAATAAGGAGGGATTAAGTCGGGCAGAAAAGGTAGGATGATATGAATGCACTCTTTGGCAATTAACAACCAAAAACAAGTGTATTTATGCATGTATCTCTGTGTGGTGTAGTATTTACCTAAAATATGGATTTTTAGACACACATGGACATAAAAGCATGCATCTTAAGCATCTTAGCGGGAGGGATTCATGGGATTAGAGGAGCTCAGACCTTGTATATGGGGTTTGCTTGAAATGCACATAAAATGACGATACAGTCTGTCGGGTTGGAAGCTGCCTTATGAAAAAGTGGAGGAGCTTGGATGAATATATATCTGCCAAAGTGGTTGACAAGTTATCTGGAGTAAACACAGACATGTCAAAGTCTGTGCATTGATGTTTTGGGGAAAGCTTTTTGTGTTTTGATATTTGTGTGCAACATTTTAGAGGGAAACTTTCACCACTTGAAAACCCTCCAAATCATAGCTGGCATGTTTAGGATAATCTTTTCAATTACCCCGTGTCTCTGTTTCTGAGTGTGATAGGCTCTTAGCCTTCTGATTCCCCTGCATCCAAAAGCTGTGCGCTGCTGTTGACAATGAGAGGTAAACAAGAAGGGGGGAGAGAACTCACCAAATCCTCCAGAGGCCTGGAGGGGAAGCCACACAGCCCAAACTCCTTTCACTCCTCGGCTGTGAAAAAGCAGCTGCCTTTAAGGCTGTGCTCAGGAGAGACTGACAGCAATTACAGCTTTCTCTCTCGTTCCCCCTCTCTCTCAGCGAGGAGAGAGCCACTCGATGGGAAACCACCAGAAAGGCATGAACACCTCCCCTCCTCCCCTGTCTCACTTTCTCAGAGAGAGACATTCACCTCCACCTCTTGGTGAGGCGATGATTGTTTACTTTGAGTGATGTGCGATTATGACAGTTCAACAAATCAATGTTACATAGGTTTGTGGCAAATGGTGGAATTTTAGAGTAATCCCATGTAAATTATTAATCCTTTCAGGGGGGAAGTTGCAACACAGAGGCATGCAGCACATCTCTTACACGCTCCAACCTGACAGTTGCACTGCTGTGCCAAAACGTTTGACAGCCTGCACTACTTTAGATTTGTTAAGAAGACATTGGGGCTGAGTGTGAGTCTGAATCAAAAGCCGATCTAAGATCATTGCTACGTCTTGTGCACAGCTGTAATGGTTGCCTGGCTGGACCGCTTGGCAATAAAACACAGAAAAGCTTTCTTACCCATTGAATGTTTAATTTACACAGCGTGCAACGTGGTGCGCTTAGTTTGCCTCATACCCGCTGAACCAGATCATTTCCTAGTGTATCGTATATAACGTGTCTTTACAATCTCAGGGATGATTACTGTGGCACTTTTATTGGCCAGAGAACATTGAGAGTCCATGAAAGATGATATTAGAAACATGGTAACTGAAAAAATATAAGAATGACTCACTGACAGCTCATAACCATTTTAAAACTCGAAATAGATCCACAGTAACTGCTGAGGTGTATTTGCCTCTATTTTCCTCTACTTTCCCCCACGTCCCTGTCTCAGCCTCCTCCCCTCCCTTTGGTGGTCAGTGCAAGGATCATGAGGTGAAGAAGAATCAGAGTGGTACACATATTACTCTCTGTCTCCCTCCATTCTTTTCTCCTGGTGGTTGACAGGGCCTGTCTGGTCTAACCTGGGTGGAAAGTGACTCTAATTGTCATCCCCACAGACAAGGTTCTGCAGCCATCCTGGAGGCATGGGAAAAATATACTTAGCTACTTTATCATACAGACAGAACCCAACCATGGAGGCACCTTATTGACATAGACTTTTATGCAAAGATAGACTTTTTGAATTGGCAGGTCACGTCACCCGCTGCTTAGCATGCATACATAATGAGAATAAAACCTTTTACGTCCTGGCTGAGACACAAGCATCTGACAGGTAGGGTTTGGGAGTTCAAGGAAATGTATATATTCCCTGCCTCATCTCCTGGACCTGGGCTGCTTGCAGATGATTGTGTTAGCCAGGAGTAGTGAATTTTACCAAATGTTCAGTGCTCGATAGCATTAGTTTGAGGTCGGTGTTGTGTCATCTGAGCTGGAGCATACACAGCCCTCTCCTGCTGGAAGCTATCAGGAAAAAATAGGTTTTAATATAGAGAAGAAAGACCTGAGGTGAAGCAGGTAGTGTTTGCCATTGTTAGCATGTAGTTAATGAGTGCTGACCAAGACCTGAATGCCATTAATTTTGCAGATATTTACCGTATTTCCCGGACTATTGAGCACACCTGTCTATAAGCCGCTATTGAATTAACAGTTTCATGTGGTAAGCTAACGAGCTTCGTGCCGCCGATACATGAGAAACACCGGTGTTTAAGTTCAAAACGTCTGAAAAAAGTAGCGGCTTATAGTCCAGAAAATACGGTAGTCACAAACATCTTTTGTCATGATTCCTGGTATTTTTAATTTTTCTGGATTTATTATGATTTCTTGTATTTAATTTTGTATTTACTCTTGTTTGTTTTCTGGTTTCAATGGTTGTCTTGGTCTTTGTCTGTGTCTTTCCATGTATCATGTCCTGTCTGTTGTTTCTGTGTAGTTTTTTTACTGTCGTGTCATTTCCTGTTTTATTTTGTTAGTCTTGTCTTGTGTGTGTGTGTTTAAGTTTTTCTTCCTGTCTCTGCCTTGTCACATCTGTCCTGATTTGTCTTGTCTCACCTGCTCCATGATTGTCGGTGCCTCGTTACCTTGTGTATTTAACCCAGGGGTGGGCCATCCTGGTCCTCGAGGGCCGCTATCCAAGGTTCAAGGTTCAAGGTTCAAGGTTACTTTATTTATACCCATAGGTAGATTTGTTTCGCTGTTTAGGTTCATCCATCTTTCCACAACAGGCACAAATAGTAACAGTAAAAGGCCAACATGAGCTGTCTGTCCTGCATGTTTTAGACGTGTCAGTCTTCCAACACACCTGATTCAAATCTTCAGGATCGTTACCAGACTTCTGCAGAGCTTGATGATCAGCTGGTCATTTGAATCAGGTGTGTTGGAAGAGGGACACATCTAAAATGTGCAGGATAGTGGCCCTCGAGGACCAGGATTGCCCACCCCTGATTTAACATAATGTGCCTCCCTGTCTTGTTTCCAGTTTGTTTGTAGCTTTAGCTCACTTTCTAGCTTTATCACAGTTATAGTCACGGTCTTGTTGGTTTTTGTTGTTTTTTCAAGTTTGGATCTCTGGTTTGTTTTTGTCTTTTGTCTGTTGATTTGGATACTTCTACCTGGATTAAACCTGGTTTCACCCATCTGAACCTAACTTCGTGTCTGCATTTGGTTTCCCTGCTCCTTGCCTGTTTCCCATGACAACATCTTTAACACTACACCTAATGATTACAAATGTGAATCACCGAAAATGATTATCCTGTGGAGAACATGAATGTCTCTGGCTTTTAAAATATTTCACTCAAAACCAGAATAAACAACCTTATCGTAGAGAATCCTCCGAGTTCAGACTTCATCCTCTGGAGACCAAGACAGTTGTGGGCAGATTCACCCTGTGTGCTAATAAAAAAAAAACAATCTTGGATTAAACCTTTTGTCATGTAGCTCACCTACAAAATGTAGTGTGATCACCTTTGTTTCAGCTTTTTTTTTTCTTACCAGCTTTGTTTCCTTTATTTTTCCCCCTTTACTACAGATTTCAGCTGTTGCCCCCCAAAGGTGAAATTACCCTGCTTTTGTATGAGGCACAGTCAGCCTTTGAATGCAGCCTGTGAACGCCTGTGGGCCTATAAATGTGCTCTGAGAGGGAAAGAGAAAGTTAAGCTGTCCTATTGAATTGATTGAACATTCATGAAACTAAAGTGTGCCCCCCCTCCCTCCTCCTCACATGTGGAAATGACTTCCAGACATCTCCGATGTCCCGTATGGAGCACAGCCGTGAGGATCCCTACCTTACAGTCAGGTGCTGAGCTGTTGCCCTGAAGGCACGATTCAATTGTTAAATCTCTTCTGAATAGAGCAGGAGGGTTCATTTTACCGCTTACAACCTTACACATGCATGTTTTGACTTTATTGGTATAATTGCACAATTATTTTACACAGAATCTTATTTTGTAATCATGTTTTGCTGAGCAGATCCCAGTTACATAAACAGGGGCTGAAACAGAAAAAAAGTATTTCACAGTAAGGAACAAAGATGTAATTATTCATTTTAAAAGGTGATGATCTTTATTTAAATTCATAGTTTCTTTACATCAAAGCTTTAATATGTGGTAATTTTTAAGGAATGTTACACTTTATTGACTGATTCAACTTTTATGTGCCTCTTTTCATGTCTCTTTCATTATTTAATCAAAAAGCCTTATTACTTTTCCCTGACATTACACTTAAACTGAATGAATTCTCAGGGTCTCATTTTATGTCTATGTCTGTGTATTGTCAGCCTCAGAAATTGGCAATATTGAAAGCAATTTTCTCTGTATTTAGGGGACAGTCCAACAATTTCTGGAATGAGAACTAATCAAAATGCATGAGGTCTAATCAATAAAAGCGAGATAAGTTATAGGTATGACCAAAATGATGAATTACGCCAATTTTGCTTTCTCCAATAGTGCCGAGTTCATGTGTAACCGCCTCTACATCCCAGCGTGTACATGTGTGTCGTTAGATGTACTTATGCTCTGTGTGTCATCCTCGCCACAGAGCTCGGTGCAGCGTGTAGTCCACCAACAGAACACATCATGTCCCTCCATTAAACCGTGCGACATGTTCCACCCAAAGGTTGCAGTCACAACAACAAAACAACAACAGCTCAGACAGCTGTGAGACCTAATCATTATTTGGCTGTAGTAGCAAAACCATGTCAGAGTGAAGCCCCCCAACATCCTGCTTCCCAGTCACATTTGAATCATCTGCAATTAGTTTTGTTTTAATAACACTCACAATTAAAGGTCCTCCTGTTTGCATAATTCATGACACAGCAGCGCTGATGTCAGAAATCAAATGCAACAAATTAGAAATAACAAGTTTGAGACACTGTGATTCAATTAAGATCCGGGGAAACATTGGGCCATGCATAATTGAGGGGCCGGCAAGGCAAGACTCATGTCAGGCCTGTCAGCCCTGCTGCAGCTATTGGATTTGGCCTGTCACACACACTCAAATCAACCCTGTAAAAATTACAGGTTACATTGATTTCTTGTTTTTATTTGTGAGTGCTTGTGAGTGTGTACGCGTGCGCCAGTGTGGGATGTGGGGGTCCATGAATGTGGGTGTGTGTGTGTGCACTCTCTGCATATGTATCCACACAGATACATGTGTGCATAAGTGTCTGTGTATGTACTGTATGTGGGTGTGCACACACATGTGCATTCATGTAAGAGCAGGATATAAATCAGGTGTGGGAGACCCTCCAGCGGTGCGAGCTGGAGCCACATCTGGAGCTCCAGGTTAGCAGGTCAGGTCCTTTAGATGGTGAGTGAAGCCAAAGTGAGCACACAAAGCTGGCAAACCTCACCACCACAGTAAGATCATCACTTTCATTCAATTCCATCAGCTATTTGCTGCAACTTACAAAATGTTTGCCCATTTGTGGATGCAGCTGTGTGCCTGAGTACGAGCGTAATCCCTGGATGCAGCGTGATTGAGGCTTTGAAGGTACCTTGCATAATGTGCCGAGTTGCAGATGTTGTGTTTGTTCACCACATTACACATCAGCTGCAATAACAAACCAACACGCAGTGACTCACTAACAAACCAGCACAGAATAGACATAAATTAAAAAGTCCCACTTTTCATTTTGTGTGTGTCAGATTGAACAGAGGCTGATGAGGGAGGTGTATCTGTGCTTATAACAACACAACTCTTCCCAAGTCTTGAATCTCAATTTTTTTTACTACTACTCGCGGTCACAAAAACCCAGCAGATTTTGTTTTCCCCAAATTGTATTCTCCACAAACTGCCGACAGAGAACAAGTGTCGGTCGTTAAACCCGCGCTCTGTTATGAAACACTTACAGGGTTTTAATTATCACACAATTTTCATGGATTGTTGAAAGCAGAGGAAATAAAAAAAAACTTCTTTATGAGTTTGAAAACACCCCCTAATGCTGATTTAATTAAACAATCGTAACCACATCTCATAAAGTGCTCAGAGTTAATAAGATTTCTTAAGCAAACCCACATTAACACAGACTGCTGCTATGCTTTTGAAAACCTGGAAGCAAAAAATTTTGGTCAAGTGTCAATGATGTCATACTTCATTTTAAGATATCAATATTGCCCTCTGAGAAAAGGAAGAGCTGAAAAACACATCCACTGACATGCTTCCTGTATGAAGTATTTTCAGATTTGGATCTTGCTGGATTGCTGCTGGTGTAGGAAGGAAACATGTGTTAGTAAACTACCAGATGCAGCCACACGTTGCCTTCAGAGTCGGTAATTTCTGACTGAATAATCACTAATGACTGAGGACCAATAGCTCCCCGAAGCATCATCTAAATCTCTCCTGTGACTGGCTAATTGTAGCCAGACATACTAACCTCCCTGTGGCCTGTGTCCTGGCTGTAACCCTGGCACTTCAAATTCTCAAATTCAGCCTCTCACTCCTATTTTCTCTTGTTTTTTGTTTTTTTTTATCAGCCTTTGGTAAATTGGTCCACTCCGGCTTTGTCTCCCTCTCTCACTCCCACTAACTCAGCTCAGCTACGACGACATATGGGAAACTTTTTCAGCCTGATTGCTTCAATCTGATTAAGGGAAGTTATGTAGCTGCTATTTATCGCTGCTGTTGTGAACCAGCAAGCAGCTGTGACGTTAAGGCCCCTCGCTCGCTTTTCTCTCGCTGCCTGTTCCCAGTCCAAACTTATCCATTAGATCCTGCTCAGAGTCCTCCGATGGACCTAACTGCCAAGACTGCGCCATGAATCAAAACCCCCTGGCAGACAGACAGATCTCTCTATAATTGCACGGTTCAAAACAATGCCATGCCCACTTAAAGCTAGAGTGGTTTGTGCTCAGTTAATTTAGAGTCAAAGAGAAACAAGAGGGTTGGGGATGGAGAGGGAAAAAAGTGCTAAAAAGGAAAAAAAAAAAACTTTCCAGCAAAAGGCAATTTTACATTACATTAATGCAGTTGGTTTGGGTTCAACAAAAGGGGGACTTGGCCTGAGGAGCTGAGTGGAGAGGGTTATTAGAACATTTAGCCATCTCCAGACACAGGAGAGAAATGAGCCTTGTGGCCTTTGTGTTATCTAATCTCGTTTGCATTTCCTTTCAGCATCATGAAAGAGAAATGTAATAGGGCCCTGATTGTGTTTGTTTGGTGAAATTCTCATTTAGGGGCTGCTGTGGCTATGTGCCCCAGTGAATAATTCTCTCCTGGCTGTGTTGTTGTGTGTCGACTACCCGCACGATGGTGTGTATAGTTTGAGAGGCTTGAGAGGATTAAAAAAAAAAACAACAGCCTTTTAAACATCAAGTCTACATGCGAGCCAAAAATGAAGGTGAATTAATGCAACATCACCACTTCTTCCTGTGACATCTGAGCAGCTGGGTTCATATCTCCGAGGGTGATTGACTAGCGGAAGGAAAGCACGGGCCTGATGACAAAAGAGACGGGAAATGGACATGGAGTGGATTTGACATGATGAGTGCCAATGCCCCCATTGATCAGTACCACTGACATCCCTCCCAGAACCCTGGAAGGTGGGTTTGAGGTAGGCAGGCAGCTGAAGGTTACCGCTCGCTGTCACAGCACTGTCCAATCACATTACACATCACAACGTCTGAGAATCTGCTCGCCTTCCTCACATGATGGACAGATGACAATCATCCCCGCTCTATTGTTTCTCTCAGCCTCCTCATCTCCGGGATACATGTGAGTCTGAGATTTTGTTCCCATTTATATCCTTAAAAAGTGTCAAACTATATTGTTGGTAAAAGTGTCACGCTATAATATCTCTGGTATCAAAACTTTCACTAACTTAATGAAGATTAATGATTGTAGTTTTGTTTTCCAACATTGCCGATTTTCACTTTTGGGGCCTGGAATTGCACAGAGCTGCTGATTTATAGCTGGAGGTGGGTCAGGGAAGGTGTTTGTGCCGGGAGCCAATGGGCTCTTTGTGTTTATGATGAGGGGAGAGGATGGAAAGGTGATTTAGGTAGACAGCAGGCCTGCTTCTTTTCACTGCGAACCTCCAGTAGACAGGCCATTAACAGAGGTGACAGGGAAAAGCAGTGGCAATGGCTTTGATTCTGATTTACACCACTGCTGAAAAACCCAAACAAATTAGAGGAACAAAATAATACACAGCAAGAAATAAATCACATTAATGATTAGGCTTTGAACGACAGTCAGACATGAAAGCGAGTGGTGGCGAGGGCATCTGGAGGAGAAGATGGCAGATTATGAGATGATATTAGGAGCTGTCTTCAGAGAAAGGCTGAGAACAATCAGGCACCAGCAGTAACGAGGAGAAGGTCTTTGTTCTTCTCTCCACTCAGTAACTAACATGTTGTTATTCAAGTCAACAGCCACTAGAACCTCGTTAGTAGGCCAAGCAGCTTACTGCTCATTAGCCGACAAAAGGGTGAAATTCATTGACAAGAAATGCAGCTCGTGGAGATTTTTGTCATTATGCAGAGAATAGGAATGAAAAAAAATGACACATAACATACAGACTATACCACAAAAATATTTTATACCATGAGGCAAAGTGAGGGTTTTATATTTAGGTCAGATAGTACAATTTTGCACTTATTATAAATACGCCACATTGTATGTAATATACAGCAAATTTAGTACACTCCTGTTTCACTCACATTATAAATAGCAATGCAAAGATATAATGTTTTATGTTACTTTAAAAAATGAACTATTCCAAAATGTAAGAAGATGTTACATTTTCTAGGCTCAGCATCTTGTTACAGTTACATTTTGGGTTTTGTTAAATTTTTTTAATTACATTTCGGGATCAGCACTTTTGTTACATTATCGACCAGTAATTATGTTTCAGGTTTTATTACATTTTTTTTTTTTAATATTACAGTTTGGGTCATTGTTACAATACCTAACAGCCTTGTTAACAAGGCTGTTAGGTATTGTGCCCCGTTGAAGCCAATAATGTAATAGCAGCCGATAATGTAATAACAGCCAATAATGTAATAAATTTGCCCTTTTTGAACTGTAATAGTCCAATAATGTAATAACTGGCCAATTACATAATAAAAGTCCTGAACCAATAACGTAAAAACTTTTGGCTAATAATGTAATAATTTATTTCGTTACTGGCTCAGTTATTACATTATTGGCCTGGTAAAAGGAAAAACTTTGCAAATGTAATAACTGAACCAGTAACAAAATAAATTAATACGTTATTAGCCACGTTGCGTTAGTATTACATTTGCAAAGATTTTTTTTCTTTTACCAGGCCAATAATGTAATAAGAAGCCAATAATGTAATAAATTATTACATTATTAGCCAAAAGCTATTCCATTATCGGTTTGGGACTTTTATGATGTTTTTGGCCAATTATTACATTATTGACCTATTACATTTCAAACAGGGCAAATTTATTACATTATCGGCTGTTATTACATTATCGGCTTCAACATGCCCACATCAGTGCAGAGGAAACAAGCTGTATTGGTTGATATGGAGATTTTTTTTCAGCTATTTACATATCCAGGAAACACATTAGTATTTATTTGGAGTTGTTTGTGTCCAACTGGTGAATGTAAGAGGACTATTAGCCCGTCTTTTTTTGGTCTCAATCAAATACAGTGGGAAATATCTGGCGCTTAAGCTGCCATTTGCTCCACCACCAAGTCACTAACTTTATCTGTCTTCCATTTATTGGAGATGGCATACTTCTTTTTTTTTTTGCTTAAAATAGATGCCTGCTTGAGCTGAAAACAACTTTAAGAGAGTAGTGAGAGCGAAGCAAAACAGCTAGCAGAAAGTTATGAAGCTCTGAAGAGGGGAACTGCAGAGGTAAGTGAAGTTTCTATGGGTTCATCATTACAAGTGACTCCTTTCACATTTGATTTCTGGTTATTATATACAAATATTACAAAAATGCACCACAGGAAAATAAAAGCAGCACTGGTTTCAGTACTGGGAGGAAATACAAAGCGCTCCGAGCGGAAAAGTAACAGATGTTTCAATCAGAAAGTCTCGGGCCGTGCTGCTCAGAACCTCCTGCACATCTGACCTGCTGATAGACTGCTGCTGCTGTAAATGCAGTGTGCAGCTAAATGAACTGGTCTGAGCCGAGCAGTTCGCTGCACTGTGGTCCCACGGCGAATTCCAGATGACAGCACTAATAGATGATCCTGTGATGCAATCATCTCTATCCCCGCTGCCTTGTTCAGCAGATGGGCTGTAATTCCTATTCAGGCCTCTGAGACCGAGAGCTCCTTAATGCAGACATGCAAAAGTCATTACACCTCTTACGTATATGCTCCTGCTGGAGATCCGCAATGATTACATAATTTGAATTGATTTAAGAAAAAGAACCCCCCGAATACTTTCCTACAATTACATCTGACAGTTTGTCTAGAAGGTAAAGCCTAAGATTATATGTGTGTCTCCATCCTTGGAGCTGCACTACTGTATGTGTGTGTTTTGAAGGAGGACTGAGTTACAGCGATGGACTTTATCAATCTAACAACTAACAACAGAATCAACCACAACATCAACCCAGTAGCACAAAACCGCTAACAAGATCCTGACATGTGCTGTATAATTCATTATTATTTATGATTGCTGTTACTTAAAGCAGCTTGTACGTGATGTTTCAAAATCACACTTGAGGGCTTGCTGTAATTTTAGGTTTACTGACTGCAGATATGTTTTTATGATGGAGAAATACATCAGTCGTTCAGGAAAAGTCGATTTTTTTTTTCGTAATGTTGAATTCCTGTATATATAGAAGGTAACACGTTTTCAAATACTGTGAGAGAAATGTGATGTTTCTCTTTTCTGTCAACTTACTTTATCCATTAATTTTTTTTCGGTGTCTCGAATATCCATGATGGTAACATTTAGCAAAGTTAAGGTCCAGGGCAGCTGTGTGTTCATACCCTAGACTGGACATAGATTGGATGAAGCTAATGTGACATCACCAGTTGGTTTTTGGAAGCTAGGAGATTTGATTGTCACCATGTTGGTTGTTTGGAGCCACAAGTGACCATATTTGGACATGAAGGGAGGAATGAGGAAGAGGAAGTGGGTCTAACCCTTGAACCTTGAGGTCAGCGGTGGCCTCATTGGGAACCAGACATGTCAATCAAACTAACCACGCCCCCAAATATTCCTTTATGAAGCCGAATATCTACTTAAATCTGATTTTTTTTTTCAGATGCACCACTGTATTACCAGAGGAATAACTAGATGGCACCAGGGTGACTTGTGGAAAAAAAATGTACTGACTGAGTGTTTCATGATTGGAAATGACCATTTTTAACTGAAGTCAATTGGAGCCAGAGTTTCTTTGAAGCCAGCCTCTAGTGGCCATTGTTTCTAAATAGTCTATGGTTCATGCACACTAAATACATACCAGTGATGTCACGGGAAGACAGATACTTCTGTGGTACTTCAGCACAGCTTTACATTTACCCCTTTAGGTAAGTGAGATGAAGCCGTTATGGCAGTGATCGCTGCTTTCAAATTGAAATGCTACTTAGGATGTTTTCCAGCGGATGTAACTGCTGTCATACGTTACCATGGTTACAGAATGATCCTGAATAAATGCATATGGATGTTCTTCCCTGACAGCTGACGCTCACTTAATGCATCATGTGACTGTCAAAGCAGTTTAGGTTTTGAACTCGGACTGGTGCCATGTATTGCATTTGGTGGCTTTTTGCTGATGCTTCAGGGACGTACAATTTGCAGGGTACCATCTTCCAAGTATCACTATTTTTCCTATATGACAGTAGTTAATCAATTACTTGGATACAATAAAAGAAGAAAAAAGAAATGTTGTCGTTCTCACCTTTGGTAAAATAACAATATAAAATGTTGTAGGGGTCTTAAGGCGACTACCTGCCCAGATAAAGTGATGTACTTCCTGACCTGCCTGTATGTCATCCTGTCCAAGCATCTACCACTCTACCAGTAGCTTGTCTCCAGCAGCGCCTGCCCTCTCTGGGGAGCAGGGTAACAGAATCCCAGGCTTATACAGATATCCACACAAAGGACAGGCTGGCGCTGGCAGGTGGCCCCAGCATACATAAGTGTGTTTTCTGTTTTGGGGGAAAGGAGGCGGGGGTGTGAATGAAGGGAAGACTGCTCACTTACAGGCCTGTTCCTCTTCTGAGGGATGATGCCTGCCGTGGGCGTAACACACAAGAAGGTGGGACTCTGAGTGAGGCAGTGTACTGTAGACATGCTGATCTGTTTATGTCTGTGTTAATGCAGAAGCAACCCCCCACCACCAAACCTCAGCCCTCTGCACACACACACACACACACACACACACACATACACACAAGCTTGTATCACTTTTTCATTTGTAACGTAGATGAAAATCATTTGGATTGTTGATGGACCGGGGAGATGCTGAATCAAGACCCACAATAGTTTTTTTGGACACCTTTAGATTGTGATTTTTTTTCCTCATAGACACTGATACGTTATGGATAGCTGGGGAATTTCTACAGCTTTGAAAGTCATGAAACTTTTTCTCTCTCGCAATAAATCAAAGGAAGAGCAACATTAAAAAAATATATCAGGATACATGCGGAGCTCACTATTGTATTACTGCCAAGGTGCAGTTTTCTAAATGAAATGAAATATCCAATAACTGGAAGTGTTAAGTACATGAATGCATACATAAATCTTTGGCTATATTAAATTATTATTGTCACAGAGGAAATCAGCAGCTGTTAGCAGTGTTGTCAGGTCAGCTGTTAATCACAGTCTAATACTCCCTCAGTAAGCAGCATAAACTGTGTGAATGGATGGAGCTAATGTGATGTCACCCGTTGGTGGTCAGGAGTATTTGAACGTCGTCATGTTGGTTATTGAGAGAGGAGATGGTCTGACCATTGAACCTGAGGTCACTGCCTAATGTGTATGAAACTAACCACACCCCTAAATATTTGTCCTTTTGAAGATTAATTCTGATTCATCATTTAACTAATGAGATCAGAATAGCTTGTAGAAAAAATGCATTGACTGAGTATTTCATGTTTGAAAATGACCATTTTTGGATTGAAGTCAATTGGAGCCTTAGTTTTTTGGATCCACCATCTAGTGGCTGTCTGGAGTATTGCACTTTTTTGCACCTCATTTTTGATCCCGGGTTGCTACATCCATGTCTATGGACAGTCTATGGTTAAAGTTTATTATAAGACCACAAAGTCCAGAGACACAATCTGATAACTCTGAGCTACAGTGTAGTGGTTGTGTGATGCTATTGTTGATGTAGCTTGTGTTTTCCTCTACTGAATGGAGCTTCATCTAGTAACAGACTGACTACTGAACTGAAGACAGTCAAAATCAGGCGTAAATGTCTCAGCAGTATGAACAATGGTTCAGGATTTCCTCTTCTACCGTTCGTTGGGATTAAATCTGAGGTGTGGTGGTAGACGCTTGAGAGTTTGACAAAATTGATTTTACACTCCGCAGATTATCTTAGTTCACATTTGGGTTCTGGATCTATATGGGAACGCTGTGTTTGGTTCCCAACTGGAAAAATTCGGCCTCACTAGTTTACTCCTTTAAATACAGTATATAGACTGTATATAGAAATGAATAAAGCAACCAGAGCATCTTATTTTCATGCTTCAAAAAGAGGAAGATTTGCATATATTTCCTTTATTCATCCAGGTAAGAAGCCTCATTGAGATTAAATAAATAAATAAAAAGTTTCATGTGCAAACAACACAACTAAGCATCCACCAATTACAAATCACATAAAACAGTTACATTCACTAAGAGACTGCATTTCACTGTCTATTAACAAAGGCTGTAATTTTTTGTGAATGACTGAGCAGTGATCTTGCATCAGACCCACCTCCTCACTCCTCCCTTCATATCCAAATATGGTCATTTCTGGCTCCAAGCAGCAACCAACATGGTGACGTTCAAATGCTGATCTCCACAAACCACCAGGAAGTGTCACGGTCTATGATCGGTTCCAAGGCTCATGGGTATTTATTTAGCATTTATTGCCATCCTCCATGTCAAACTGAAACAACAACAAGACATAAACCCATCTGAGAGAGTAATGTAAAAAAAGACAAAAAAATGAAATGTGAATATTGAATGTGGACAAACAAATCCCCAACCAGCGCCCTGCTGTTGGATTCAGTCTTATTTATCACTGTACCCCCTTCAGTCTATTTTTCAATCATTCCCCCCGTCCCACTATTTAAACACACTCATCTCTCACTGCACCAGGCCCTGACAGCAGAATTTGCTTTTTTGACTTACAAGATACACAAATAACACAGAGGTGCATTTATGGTATTTGTATAATCCATGAAGTGAAAATTACAGACTATTTAGATGAAAGGCAATTAGACAATTACAGCTAATGAGGCCAATCCTTTTCTTTCACCCCAAAGAGTCCACAGACTAATTATCAAATTAAAGAATGCTTCTTTTCTCCTCCTGACCCCGCGCTGTCGTAAAGGGAGGGCGCCTTGGGAAAGCCAAACATTGGTCTGCTCTGTAGCGGCCGAGGCAGGCGAACAGGCGGGCAGCATTTAGAAAGTGATGGGTGTATTAATCACTGCTTAAGTTAAGACAGCTTTACGGTCTGCAGGGCGAGCAGGCACACACAAATGCAGGAGCGTGCACAGACACAGTGCTGCTCAGTCCGTTATACTTCACACTACACCACGAGAGCCAAAGAGGAAACATGGCCGTACCCAGAGGATGTGGAGCTGCTCACGGGAGCTCAAAGAAATCCACCTGACCCAACCCGTGACTTCGTGCATGCTTTTTACTCTGTTTATCTCTGGCATGTTACAAAGATAAATAATCACTTCTGATACAATGACATCCAAATGGTATAAGAAGCGACTGTGACATCTTCTTTAAATTAATTTGCTCCCTCTTCTGCAAGTGAGCATCTGTCGGATGCTTACTCGGACTAATCAAACAGCGTCTGTTTTCCCTCTCAGTGCTTGGAAAGCTGATCGGGCTCGATGGGATCCCAGGGAAATGTTTCCCAGTGTCCCCCTTAACATGTCTGCTGCCAAGTGGTCCGGTTCCTTGTGGTACGGAAGGTTTAGCTCCAAAACAGCACTCCAGAAATTTTCATGGTCTGTTAATATCATCCCTCAATTAACTCTAACTTAACTCAGACCATACATGTTACCCCACCTCCCCCTCCTCTGGCTTTTTTCCTCTTTGCTGGCTTGAACTATAGCTGCACCTACTGGTAACTGAGAGGCACATTCTCAGTGCAGCATTATATTCAACCCAAGTTAATCATATCACTTTACATTTATGGATTTGTTGTGTATTGAAAAATTATAAATATCCACTATTCTCCCTTGAACGTCTGGAAAAATCCAAATGAAAAAGACCTTGTTGACATATAAAGGCTTTAAGTGTCACACAGCTGTCACATTTTCTCCCAACGCAGCTAACAAGCATCAACTTAATTGCTGCTTTTTCTTCATTTTCCCACTCTGGCGTTCAAATGGAAAAAAAATCTTCCTCTGCCACCCATTTTACACTTCGGAGCGGTGGTGAAGGTCGGGGGTCAAAGGTCGAAGAGAAGCTCTTTTCGCACTGCCTTTCTTCAGAGATCAGCGCTACAGGTGCAGGGTGTCTCTGAAACAACTTAACGGCCTCCAAGCGAGGAAGAAAAAAAACAACACTCCTAATTGTTCCAGTGCCGGTGACTGGCCCAAACACTTCTTGTTATTGCATCTTTGCACAGTATTTTTCCAGTGGCAGCGGCAGACGGAAGGGTTGGTGCGAGTTCACAGTCCCTCCTCTATGACAGTAACTCCTCCTGTCACCTGCTTTCATATGGCAGGGGTGTTGGTGGATGGTGAGAGACTCCAGCTGACACTCTTGACATGGCTGGACTTAATGAGGACTGATGGGAGCCTGTCAGCGGAGTGACACATTAAGCAGCTTTGTCACAGATCAGCCAGTGAGTTTTATGCAAAACCAGGCCTTGCATTTACTTGGAGATGACCTTCCGAAGTTCACTAGAAGCCTTGCAGATGCTATGCTAGGTCAAGTTTAATTTATCAACTTTGGGATGCAGACACTGCTGAGTTTAACACACACACACACTCGCTCACACACTACACCCCAGGAAGTTCAACTATGGGATAAAGCATATGATTTTTAAGTACTAAGTAGTCATTAAAGCTCAGACTCAGAAAGCCAACACCGCTGTACACATTCCTCCTGTGAATACATAAAAACACTGAATGTGAAGTAAGTTTGTTAAGGTAAACAGAAAAAATGATTTGGTTTGCATGAGTAAAAGCTTTTGGTAAAAGCTCTGTGGCCTTGCTGAGGATATGGGAGTTGGGATTATATATATATATTAAAAAAAAATCTTCAAGGAGTCAACACAAGGAGAAAAGAAACAGGACTACCCCTCTGTGGATTATAAATACATATTTTTGTGCTGAAAAAATAAATAAAACTAAACATATTCAGCTACTGTCTTTGTTGGATGTAACCCAGCGGTCCCCAACCGTTTTTGCACCACGGACCGGTTTAATGTCGGCATTATTTTCACGGACCGGTCTTCAAGGTGTGGCAGATAAATACAGCGAAAATAAAATAACACGACCGGTATACAAACAAATGTTAAGTTGTCCTCTTACCCTTTGCAAAGAAGCTCTCCAAAGACGTTTGTATTTTATTCATTTTCGCTAGTTTGCGGGCTTAGTTTTTGGCTAGCGTATCTGACGTTATCCGTAGTAGGTGATACGTTGTAGCACGTGACCAGCGTAATGACGTGTCAAGAGGCACAGGCAAACGTTAAGCTGAAGAGAATCCGGTTATTCCCTTCAAAATAAAATGTCTGTCAGACTCTAATAATCGGTGCAACGGAAGTTATATTTTTATTTATTCTTTCTGTGCGGCCCACGGACTGGTCTCGTTTCCCTGACCCCCGGATGTAACCAATAAGATTAAAAATTTAAATTCAAATTAAACTGAATTGCAGTTTTTCCATCAAATTTTAATTTAACAAATAAGCTAACTATTTACTTCCAGCTATGACATCATCGCAACATATATGCTGTTCATCAAATGCAGATGTTAAGTTTTTAAACACAGGCCTCCTCAGTTTCATGGTCGTCCCTTAACATCATAATTCTTAAGAGTCGCTCCACTTAAACTAGAAATGTGGGGGCTCCACGCTGTAACTCTCTAAAATAGTCATATATTCCCATCAAGACTAACATGGAGTTATTTGCTCATTTGTCTGAATTGTAGGAATAATTTGTGTGAATGTGCTTTTATACCTCCCCAGTGGACCATAAATCACAAACAGCTCTTTGTGGCCCGCCAACATGTTTTTTTTCTTTTTGTTTATCCCACTTTAGACAACTCAAATCTTGATTCATGGTGAGACAAATCTCACTGGCGGTATTTGTCATGAAGTCAGTTTAAATATATATTTTACCGTAAATTTCCTGTTAGTCAAAGCCGCCACTGACGACCTGGGTCCCGTGATAGTATTTCATATCAGCTGTCCCACAGACAGGTCGCACCTTCATCCCCATTCACACAGAGGGGAGCTCCAATGTATTACTCCAGAGGTAAGAGGAAGTGTGATCTGCCTTAATATTTATTCATAAAATCAATTCCACTCAACACCTGATTTACACACCTGGCTGCTGGGTGACAGTCTGACTGTGCTAGTAGATAACCACAGAGGTGCATGTCTTTCTGAGCATTTTTCTCCTGATAAATGTTGATTTACTATAAAATGTAAAAACCTATATTATGAATACAGTTTTATGCACTGTATTCAAAACATATTATCCACCTGTCTAACCCTGCTGCACTGCAAGAACACTAAAGAAACTTATTGTAAAACTTATTGTAACTGCATCTGAGATTTTAGTTCTCATCACTGAATAATATAATTTCCTTTGTTACATTTAATTTAATCATTTAGCTGTAACAACATGAGATATTTGCAGATGTGTGATTTTACTCAATTCTTTTGGTAATTTGTTTAAAACATCTTCCCTGTGCTATAAATCAGTCTAAACTATTTGCAGGAAATTAACAAATTTGGTGCAGCTGTTACAGCCTATTATAGTGTTATGAATATTTATCTGTGTATTACATATATTGAGGTAAAAGTGACACACATAGGGACTTTAATTATGCATCTGGTAATAAAAAAAACCTTACATTTGACTTTGACAACTTACTAATAATACTTTGTTTGTACTTGTCCCACTGAATACAGCCTGTGTCAGGTATTAAAAAACACACAGAGGACTTCAGGATTTGTTTTTTTTTATAATCTTTTGGAGGATGTGTGTGTCTCTGTGTGTGTGTGCATGGGACATAAAGACAGAAAACTATTCCAGTTTAGCAGCAGGAGTGGGAAAACAATTGTTCCTGACTGATTTTCCCCTAACCCCATAATGAAGCCCATGTGTCTGACTGGCCTTTCAACAAGCTGCAAATCTGTGCGCGGCCCACTCTCCACTTGATTAAAGCAACAGCCACTCACCTGCTCCTCATTAGCCCGGACCAGGAACAGACCCGGCTAAATAAGTTAGCACCTGTACGTTCCAATTCTGCATGCCTTCTACATGTATGTAATATTTGTGTGCATTAAGCTGACAGCCATATAAATGATGGGATGGATTTAGTGACGCCGCCGCCGCCGCTGCTGTGTGTTGAGATGAAAAGAGATGGATGCAAAAAAAAAAGGGCTGCATGTGGAGAAAGAGCAGGGACATGCTCTGTGTTTTTTTGGTCTGTTGAGATAGATGAGGGACTGTGCTTGGAAACACTCATTAGCCATAATCAGGGTCCCTAAAGGAGAGCAGATGGTGGCAGGGAGCAAAGAAAATACTGTGGATTTATATGCAACAAACACACAATGACCCACAGATAAAGAATATAGTCATCAATAGTATTAAAACCATTCAAAAGTGTGTGTGTGTGTGTGTGCAGTTCATATCCAGTGTGGATGTATGCAGCGGTAAATGTGCTTAGACATGCTGGTCATTACAGAACAACCCTAAAGGGCATTGTGTGGGATGGGATCATCAGAGCGCTGTTGTGTTTCTGTCTGGTTCCTGCTAACCAGTGACTCCTCTGACCTCTGCCTGCTCTGAATGGAGGCATATTAACACTCCAGGCTCTCAGCAACATTTAACCAATTTGGTAAATTATCTGTGAGGCCACTTTTATAGCGCTTTCTTATTATTCAGAAGGAGGGGGAGTGGAAAAAGAGAGAGGGAGAAACTGAGAGATAGGGAGACTTCATATGGGCGTAAAGAGTCAACTCCCATTTACATACATTACCAGTGTTTCCCAGAGTTTCATAGAGGAAGCACCTGTTAGCCTCTCACAATCTCCCCCCCTCCCTCTCTCACGGCTCTTTCATCCCTCCATCTTTGGAGCTCCTCAGCCTCGACCCCCTAGATTCACCCCATAAGCAGGTGTTCCCCGTCAGACAGCCGAGTCCACTCACAGCCGGCTGAGAGGGAAACCCAGAGAGAGAGAGAGAGAGGGGGGACTGACCAGGAGGCCAAACCGAGTCCACACGAAGGGGAAGACTTAGTCGCCTGATGCTGAGGCCCCTCCAGCTGGGGTAACGCTGAACCCTGCCCGGTCCAGGTGTTAGATACCATCACTTCTTATTTACCACGTGTGGAAATACAGTTGTTCCTCGGGCCTCGACTCAAAACAAATTGCCGGAGTGGAGGGTTTGTAAAAGAGATGTCTGTTCTGTCGGCGGAGGGGTTAAAGTTAATTTGATCGGGCATGTGTACTCTGGGCGAGGAGCAGAGAACATCTGCATTCAGTGGCATGGCCCCATTTGTTGCAATTTTGGGTCTCATTTCCATTTGCAAGAGAGATAACTGCTCGCATATGGAAGCAATAGATAGAAGAGGTCAATGCAATTTCTTTCACCGGGGGGACGAGGCAGGGAGAAATACCCTTACGCAGTAATCTCAGTTGGCATAGGAAGAAACAAAAATCTGGGGGTTTTGGGGAGAGGAATTTCTTGCAGAGCAGTGATTCCTTGATTCCTTTACCAGCCAATAACTATCCCACACCACTTCCAAACCCACTCCAATCACTCCTATTATCGCTGATGGGATCTGGTGACATGATGTTGTAGGACCATGTTCAAGCTCTTCCTGAGAAGAGCTTCTCAAATGGCATCCTGATAATAAATTAGAGAACAATATGCCAATGTTATTCCCTGTTAATACAGAAAACAGTGGATTCAGAAAATATAAAATTATATTGATATACACTGCTGGGAAGTCTCACTCTGGATTTATTGTCATTAAAATGTGCTGGTGTAGCTATATTAAAAAAAAGTGATTTGTATTTTTTAAAATGTCTTAAAAGTGCAAAAACTCAAACTCCTGTGTCTCTGTATGAAGGTATAGATACAACAAAATCTTCTGTTTGTGCACGTCCTCTGTAGCAACACATAGAAATATTTTCTGATCTGACGTCGCTGAGGGATGTCAACATTTTGTCTCTGACTTCTTCTAAAAGAAATCTGCATTGTGCCATGACACTGACATAGTTTGTGTTAAAAAAAAAAAAAAACACTTAAAAAAAACAAAAAAACAGACTGTTATAATAAAGCTGGTGTATGTAATTAAACTTCAGTTAAGGAATTATATTATAATATTTATTTGTTGCAATAATTTTGTGTGGTCTTGTGTGTTCAGGTCTAATATTTTGTTTACTTGTGCATCCACATTGTTTCTTCCCTGTTGACTGTGTTGCTCTTATAATACCGTATTTTTCAGACTATAAGGCGCAATATCAATGAACAGGTCTATTTTCATACATAAGGTGCACCAGATTATAAGGCGTGTTGAAGCCAATAATGTAGTAACAGCCGATAATGTAATAACAGCCAATAACGTAATAACAGCTGATAATGTAATAAACTTGCCCTTTTTGAATTGTAATAGGCCAATAATGTAATAAAAGTTCTGCACCGATAATGTAATAACTGCTGGCCAATGACGTAATGATTTATTACATTATTGGCTCAGTTATTACGTTTGCAAAGTTTTTTTTCTTTTACCATGTCAATAATGTAATAAATTATTGCGTTATTGGCCAAAAGTTATAACATTATCGTTTCAGGACTTTTATTACATTATTGGCCAGTTATTACGTTATTGGCCTATTACATTTCAAAAAGGGCAAATTTATTACATTATCGGCTGTTATTACATTATTGGCTTCAACAAGGCGCATTAAGTGAAACAAAACAGCCAGATAAGTCAAACTTTATTCAACTCACTCACAATAACTCTCAACATAGTTCCGTTGTAACACATTTTTGAGCGCTGTGCACCACATAAACTCAGTTCGAGGTCAGTAAACACAACAAGAATTACCGTATTTTCTGGACTATTGAGCGCACCTGTCTAGAAGCCGCTATTGAATTTATTCGAACAGTTTCATGTGGTCCGCTCTGATTGGGTCTGATGTGACGACGCTAACTGTATCGGCGGCACGGAGCTTGCTAGCTTGTAAAAAGCTAACAAGTATCATGCCGCCGATACATGAGAAACACCGGTGTTTAAGTTCAAAGCGTCGGAAAAAAGTAGCGGCTTATAGTCCGGAAAATACGGTAATACGAAAGGTGCACCAGATTATAAGGTCGATTTTTGAGAAAATGAAAGGATTTTAAGTGTGCCTTATAGTCCGAGAAATACGGTAAATAATTTCTATGATAAAACTGAATATAAACATCTGATGATTTGAGACACCTGCTAAAATGTTTTTTTTTTCCACCATTGACCTGTGATGTACCATGTCCTAAGTGGTTTATTGTGTTTACAACAAAGTCCACTTTGAAAGTAACAACACCGCCAGTTGCGATGGATGATTTGAATTTCTTTTTTCTTTTCTGAGGTGTTAAATGAAAGGATAAGGGAAGGAATAAGAGGCGGGGGGATTTCTTCACAACAGGCAACCACTGCTCTGGTCAGTCATGTTAATAAGGATGGAGGCTGGATAACATATCAAATGCAGATACAACATCCTATAATCTCTCAGCAGGCATCTGAAGACTTGCTGCTATTCGCTGGAGTCTTTTCCCCCCTGAAAACCTGCCTAACTAATGGAAAACTCTGGGCATAAACTCCAGACATCATTATGTTACAACTTCACAACATGTCGCACAATAATCAAAACAAGGGCCCATCTAATCTCCATATACTGTCTATGGATGATTCCTGTCTTCATGTTAGTCAGTCTAAACCCAATATACTCAATCCATGCAGCTCTGAAAAACCCCTAATAAGGCAAGTTAAACCCCAAGCTTGCAACTGGCATTAAGTCACCAGAGAGCAATTACGCTTTAGCTTGAAAGTTAGCAAAGGACCAGAGGAATTCCTTTTTTCCCCTCATAATGCCAGGACTTTGGAGACTAATCTAATTGAGTGTCTTTTTTTGTGTGTGATTATTTATGATTAGAAAGTGTTAGTGGAAAATCTGGAGGAGATATCTGGAAATAGGGAGTGTTTGATGCAGATCAGTGTCGTGCTGCTCTTCCTGATTAATTATGTCCGGACCGTCTAATGGCTGCCTCCGCTTGGGAGGGTTGCTTCTCACAAAGACAAAAGCCCCCCAAACTTTTTAAGCGCTCTTTGAACTGAAATGGGTTTTTTGGAGAACTGAGTAATGGTAATTCCTGGGTGTAAATTCTGAGCTGCATGTTGAGTTCACACAAACTGATTTATGTCTACAAATTAAAGAAATTGCAAGAAAGTGTTTTTTTTCTTTCTGTGCAACTGCCCTGTTTTCTATCCATTGAATATTATCGTTGGATTCTTTCTTTTCACATCTGCTCTGGGTGTGCAGTGTGTCCGAACCCCTCCATGTGACTCAGCCTCCTGTCTCCCTACCAGTGCCCCCCTGAAGCCCTCATTTCCTGTTGGGAGTCGGCGGAATTGGATGAAGGACATGGCTAGGGGCCTCTTGGGGCCCGGATTAGGGCCTGCTAGAGAGCAGAGAACCGGTCTGGACACATCTCCATCCATCAAAAATCAAACCGACTCAGGGACCTATTCAATCCCAGCAGCGGAGAGGAATAATGTCCCCGCAGCCAAAGCAGGTGCTTTTTATTTTTCTTCAAGGAACATGAGAGCTGCAGTTGAAACAAGGGGACGGTTAAAGTAATGGTTTCAGCTGTAAGAACATTTCCACCTAAAGCGGTGGAACAATGGCTCCACTCCACCATGTTTTGGGAGCGTGGGTTGGGAGTCTCGGGGTAGGACTGTGCCCAATGGCCGACAGAGAGACGACTGTGTGTGTTGAGAGAGAGCGAGCTCATTAAGAGCACCCATGTGTGTTTAACAGATACCAAGGGCTCCCTTTCTTCCAATAACAACTCATTAATGGAAGTTTGTGTGTGTAAGGGAATTAGAGTGACTGTAGTCATGAATCATGAGACACATCAGTCTTGTGTTATTGATCAGATCCTAAACACCAGACTGACACAGATAAACACAGATGCAATGTGAGAAACAGAAAGAATGTGTATAGATATATATAGCATCAAGAAAAAAGTAGAAAAAAGTGTACAAAACACAATTAATGTGATCATTTTATTGTGATTATAAGGAAAACAAATATATATTAATGAATGTTAAATATGTGTAGAAATATTGTAAATGCCATACAAATTAACTTCTGAATTTTAACACTTTTTATTCTAAAGAAAAAAGTTTAAACTGAAAAATTGCACATTTACTTGCTTAGCGTAGTGTCACTTTGCAACATCTAAATCCCCAATTTAGGCAGTTGTTACCAGGCTGCACAGAAAGAATAAATAAAAACATAATTTCCGTTGTATTGATTATTAGAGTCTGAAAGTCATTTTATTTTGAAAAGAACAACCGGATTCTCTCCAACTTAACTTTTGCTTGTGCCTCTTGACACGCCAATATGCTTGTCTCGGTCACGTGATACGACGTGTCATGTATCAGGTACGTTAGCCAAAATATAAGCCCGCAAGCTAGCGAAAATGAGTTAAAAACAAACGTCTTTGGAGAGCTACTTTGCGAAGGGGGAAAAAAAACAACTTAACGTTCGTTTGTATACCGGTCGTGTTATTTTATTTTTGCTGTATTTATCTGCCACATCTTGAAGGCCGGTGAGTGAAAATAATGCCGACATTAAACCGGTCCGTGGTGCAAAAACAGGTTGGGGACCGCTGATCTAAACAACAACTAACCCTGATCCGAGGGATGGAGGGTATCAGGTAAATAGAGCAAACACAGGGAGGCAGACAGAGAGAGAGAGAGAGAGAGAGAGAATGAGATGAGAGTAATCAGTTATCACTGCTTTGATTTATGGGCTGTTTTCACATTAAACATGTTATGTGTACAATGACAACAGCCCAGTTTATTGCAAAATACCTGCCTGCTTACAATAAAGAAGTGTTCCATTTTCCTCTCTTCAAAGAATCTGGTTTGCTGCAGGGAAGGAAATGCAATTATAGAACAATAATAACATCTAGATGTAAAAAAGGAGGACAAATGTGGGTTGTAGTTGTGCATGGGGGGGTTGGTGGTTAATGGGCACTCGGTTTGGTATTCCTGGGATTTGGTGCGTAGTCGATCCCAGAGCTGTCCATCTCATCTCGGAGCTTCCTGTGTGTTATTACCTATCAAAAGGTTCATAGTGTTTTTTATTTTTTATTTTATGAAGTTCCTTACAGAGCACTGGACAAAGGGAAAAAGTGGTTTAACAGCTTGCTAAGTCAAGGCACAGCCCCACAAGACTCCACTACTTCTCTGAGAATGCAAATGAGAAACACATGTGCTTTGATGGCATTGATTCTTTTTTTATTATTAGTTTGTTTTGAATTAGTCTTGTGATTGCAGGATCCTGGGAGGCTTTCACTATCCATTAAAATGTGGATTTGACAGAATACACCACATTTTGGACGGGTGCCTTTTTGCATACTTTAAGGTCAGGCTTGTTAATGATGAAGTAATGTGAAATGATACTTATTGGGACTTTTTCCTACGTGTTTTACAGACAGGTCAAAGGTCATCGGCAGTGTGATCTGTAGGAACTGCAGAAGGTTATGCTGTTGGTAAGTATGTCTCAATAATGTAAAATAATCAGGATTAAATAAGTGACACTCACCAGTGAGCAAGTAATTAATCAATCCATCAGTTGGATCCTCTGTCTTAACTTCTGTGTAACATTTTATGAGTCTTTATTTAATTTGAGTCCAACACTTATGACTGGAAGTTGCACAGTGGGACAACAATTAAGATGGGTTGTTAAAATAATATTCTGTCATGTGGGACTGTTAAATGTTCACCGTGACTCATATTAAAAAGGCACAATTATGTAATTTTGGTGTAACTCAGAAATAAGTTCTGCTGTTATTGCTGTAGATGCGTGCCAGGGTTTGAGGGTAAAAACGCTATTAAATTCTCCTAATTTAATAAAACTACCATAAATTATTTTTGTCTGCGATGGTTAAAGCTCCTTCAGATGGAATTTATGAAAATCAAACGTCCCGCCTGGCAAATGTTGCATCTAATGCGCGATTTCGCCAGGTAGCCATTGAAAGTGGCAGCATGGTCACAACTAATAATCCAATGGTGATTGGGCCTCTTCAGGCTGGATTTATTTTAATTCACTAATCCTGTAATGGTGGAGCCACGTACCCCTGGCTGAGGGGCTCCTTACCAAAGGATTGACAACGCCGGGCTACGGCCAGCCTTTCTCACCGCCTCCACAGAAAACTCACAGAGCCACTAAGCAGCATTTGACTCCTTAAGCTCCTTGAGGACTAAGGTTAGGGGCCGACGGGGGGCGCGGGGATCGAGGAAGGACGCAAAACTGTTCCTCGGTG